>JAGTTL010001095.1:2613-20500 GCA_036851935.1 Coregonus suidteri
AACTCTCGCTCTTCTGTCTCCAACTCCCGCTATTCAGCTCCTCAATGACCCAGTCGAAGCTCCTCCTCCATTGTTCCCAAGACACCACTCTCTGCTCTTCACTCGGCTTTGACCCAGTCGAGGCTGCCACGGAGATCTGCTAGGGATTCCCTGGCGATGGCTCCTCGACTCGCTGCTTGGTCCAGTTGTGGTGGTTTCTTCTGTCACGATCGTCCTAAGGAGGAGGACCAATGAGCACAGCGTTGAAAGGGAACATATTTATTTAATTTGATGATCACACGATCAAAACAAACAGACGATAACGTGATGTCTACGGTTGAACACAAACCAAATAAGAACAAGAAAACCACAATGAATTGAGTGCCAAACGGCTACCTAAGTATTGACTCCCAATCAGAGACAACGAAGCTACAGCCGTGTCTCCTGATGGGAGCCACCCTGGCCACATAGAAAAGCAAAACTAGACCCACAACCTACAACACAAAACATAGAAACTAACACCCTGGCTCAACATACGAGAGTCCCCCGAGCCAGGTCGTGACACCTCACAACCTATGCTTGCTGTTTGGGGTTTTAGGTTGGGATGCTGTACAGCAATTTGTGACATCTGCTGATGTAAAAAGGGCTTTATAAATACATTTGATTTGATTTGATTTGATAACTGATTGAAGTAATTTTTAGCCAGATCCTAATTGGTATGTCAAGTTTTATGTTCCTTTGATGGCATAGAAGGCCCTTCTTGCCTTGTCTCTCAGATCGTTCACAGCTTTTGTGGAAGTTACCTATGGCGCTGATGTTTAGGCTGAGGTAGGTATCGTTTTTTGTGTGCTCTAGGGCAACCGGTGGTCTAGATGGAATTTGTATTTGTGTCCTGGCAACTGGCAACCCTTTTTTGGAACACCCATTATTTTTGTCTTACTGAGATTTACTGTCAGGGCCCAGGTCTGGCAGAATCTGTGCAGAAGATCTAGGTGCTGCTGTAGGCCCTCCTTGGTTGGGGACAGAAGCACCAGATCATCAGCAAACAGTAGACATTTGACTTCAGATTCTAGTAGGGTGCTGCAGACTGTTCTAGTGCCCTTGCCAATCATGGTATATATATGTTGAAGTGAGTGGGGCTTAAGCTACATCCCTGTCTCACCCCCCGGCCCTGTGGAAAGGAAATGTGTGTGTTTCTTGCCCAATTTTAAACCGCGCACTGTTTTTTGTGGACATAGATCTTTATTTTTGTCGTATGTAAAAATATGAATAGATTATTGCAATTTATTTTTCTTCTTGGCTTTAAAAGTAGCTTCAGACTAAACATTACTCACCCAGTTCCAGGTTGGATGGTGTTTTCAGACTAAACATTACTCACTCAGTTTCCAGGTTGGATGGTGTTTTCAGACTAAACATTCACTCAGTTCCAGTTTGATGGTGTTTTCAGACTAAACATTACTCACCCAGTTCCAGGTTGGATGGTGTTTTCAGACTAAACATTATACAAAATACCCTTTTCAAACATATTTTCCATAAATACAGATATTTCATCAACTAGCACATTTGAGTTCAGCCATAATACTTGTTGTAATATTTGTTCCATCTTTTCAGGGGGATGAAATTGAAAATTGTAGCCAGCTCTGCAATGCTTGTTTGAAAAAGAGAGATACTTTGAAAAAAAGTTCATTTTTCAATTAATCTAAACATGAGACATGGCAATCTGCACAAAGACAAAAAAGGCCATTTTTAAACAATGGATGAGATTTTGCTTTCTTAGTAATATTCTACTTGAGAAACATTTAGGGTTCAAGTAAAACTTTTGTTTAAGTGAAGCTTTTAGAGAGGTTCAGTGCTTTTATATTTAATAATCTCAACCCACCCAGTTCATATTCATTATATCTTGTCTGGTTTAGCTTCCCAGATAAAGCAAAATATTCTTTGCTTATATGATTTGAAAAACGAATCATCAGGAGTATGCAGCGCCATAAGCAGTGGCGATTTTAGCATGTCAATCTTGGTGGGGGAAACAAAACCAAAAAAATGTGGGATGCATGCCAGCAAAGCCACAACACAACACTAAACAATACATTCATTGCACTATAACGGTGACAAACGGTGCCCACAAACTGTTAGGGCCTCCATAAAGCTGTCCCAACAGCAGAGTCCCAACAGCTTACCACTGCTACACCTGGCTATCAGTGGAGCCTTGTCTGGCAGCGAAACAGAGTTCATTCAGCCTCATTTACTGCCTTTAAAAAAAAAAACTGCTTAAACAAATGTGGTTTCTAATGACAATTGAGATGTACAGTCCTTCACGGCGTAGTTTGTTACCAATTGTTTTTACGCCTTGGTGACTATGGTCCCAGCTACCTTGAGATCATTGTCAAGATCCTCCCGTTTAGTTCTGGGCTGATTCCTCACCGTTCTCATGATCATTGCAACTCCCACGAGGTGAGATCTTGCATGGAGCCCCAGGCCGAGGGAGATTGACAGGTCTTTTGTGTTTCTTCCATTTGCGAATAATCGCACCAACTGTTGTCACCTTCTCACCAAGCTGCTTGGCGATGGTATCTTGTAGCCCATTCCAGCCTTGTGTAGGTCTACAATCTTGTCCCTGACATCCTTGGAGAGCTCTTTGGTCTTGGCCATTGTGGAGAGTTTGGAATCTGATTGATTGATTGCTTCTGTGGACAGGTGTCTTTTATACAGGTAACAAGCTGAGATTAGGAGCACTCCCTTTAAGAGTGTGCTCCTAATCTCAGCTCGTTACCTGTACAAAAGACACCTGGGAGCTAGAAATCTTTCTGATTGAGAGGGGGTCAAATACTTATTTCCCTCATTAAAATGCAAAATAATTTATAACATTTTTGACATGTTTTTTTTTTCTGGATTTTTGTTGTTTTTATTCTGTCTCTCACTGTTCAAATAAACCTACCATTAAAATTATAGACTGATCATTTCTTTGTCAGTGGGCAAACGTACAAAATCAGCAGGGGATCAAATACTTTTTTCCCTCACTGTACATACATATCCTTTTAAAAATTGTATTTCCCTTTATTAATTTCCAACCCCACCACCCCTTCCCGAAAGGTCACTGGTTCAAATCCTTGGGCCAGCAAGTCTGCCCTCTGAGCTATATACAGTTCCAGGGTCAGTAGCTATATACAGTTCCAGGGTCAGTAGTTATATACAGGGTCAGTTCCAGGGTCAGTAGCTATATACAGTTCCAGGGTCAGTAGTTATATACAGGGTCAGTTCCAGGGTCAGTAGCTATATACAGTTCCAGGGTAGTAGCTATATACAGGGACAGTTCCAGGGTCAGTAGCTATATACAGGGTCAGTTCCAGGGTCAGTAGCTATATACAGGGTCAGTTCCAGGGTCAGTAGCTATATACAGGGACAGTTCCAGGGTCAGTAGCTATATACAGGGACAGTTCCAGGGTCAGTAGCTATATACAGGGTCAGTTCCAGGGTCAGTAGCTATATACAGGGACAGTTCCAGGGTCAGTAGCTATATACAGGGTCAGTTCCAGGGTCAGTAGCTATATACAGGGTCAGTTCCAGGGTCAGTAGCTATATACAGGGACAGTTCCAGGGTCAGTAGCAGTCGTTCTCCGCTAACATCAAGGCGGTGACCCGATCCTGTAGGTTCATGCTCTACAACATTCGGAGAGTACGACCCTGCCTTACACAGGAAGCGGCACAGGTCCTAATCCAGGCACTTGTCATCTCCCGTCTGGATTACTGCAAACTCGCTGTTGGCTGGGCTCCCTGCCTGTGCCATTAAACCCCTACAACTCATCCAGAATGCCGCAGCAGCCCGTCTGGTGTTCAACCTTCCCAAGTTCTCTCACGTCACCCCGCTCCTCCGCACACTCCACTGGCTTCCAGTTGAAGCTCGCATCTGCTACAAGACCATGGTGCTTGCCTACGGAGCTGTGAGGGGAACGGCACCTCCGTACCTTCAGGCTCTGATCAGACCCTACACCCAAACGAGGGCACTACGTTCATCCACCTCTGGCCTGCTAGCCCCCCTACCTCTGCGGAAGCACAGTTCCCGCCACCGCTCAGCCCAGTCAAAACTGTTCGCTGCTCTGGCACCCCAATGGTGGAACAAGCTCCCCCACGACGCCAGGACAGGGGAGTCACTCACCACCTTCCGGAGATATTTGAAACCCCACCTCAGTAAGGAATACCTGGGATAGGATAAAGTAATCCTTCTACCCCCCCCACCCCCTTACCCCAACCCGGTTCTGTCTCCTAGAGATGAACATACCTTGGTGCGAAAAGTGCAAATCAATCCCAGAACAACAGCAAAGGACCTTGTGAATATGCTGGAGGAAACAGGTACAAAAGTATCTATATCCACAGTAAAACAAGTCCTATATCGACATAACCTGAAAGGCCGCTCAGCAAGGAAGAAGCCACTGCTCCAAAACGGCCATAAAAAAGACAGACTACGGTTTGCAACAGCACATTGGGACAAAGATCGTACTTTTTGGAGAAATGTCCTCTGGTCTGATGAAACAAAAATAGAACTGTTTGGCCATAATGACCATCGTTATGTTTGGAGGAAAAAGGGGAACGCTTGCAAGCCGAAGAACAACATCCCAAACGTGAAGCACGGGGGTGGCAGCATCATGCTGTGGGGGTGCTTTGCTGCAGGAGGGACTGGTGCACTTAACAAAATAGATGATATCATGAGGAAGGAAAATTATGTGGATATATTGAACCAACATCTCAAGACATCAGTCAGGAAGTTAAAGCTTGGTCGCAAATGGGTCTTCCAAATGGACAATGACCCCAAGCATACTTCCAAAGTTGTGGCAAAATGGCTTAAGGACAACAAAGTCAAGGTATTGGAGTGGCCATCACAAAGCCCTGACCTCAATCCTATAGAAAATGTGTGTGTGGAACTGAAAAAGTGTGTGCGAGCAAGGAGGCCTACAAACCTGACTCAGTTACACCAGCTCTGTCAGGATGAATGGGCCTAAATTCACCCAACTTATTGTGGGAAGCTTGTGGAAGGCTACCCGAAACGTTTGACCCAAGTTAAACAATTTAAAGGCAATGCTACCAAATACAAATTGAGTGTATGTAAACTTCTGACCCACTGGGAATGTGATGAAAGAAATCATTCTCTCTACTATTATTCTGACATTTCACATTCTTAAAATAAAGTGGTGATTGTGAAAAACGGAGTTTAAATGTATTTGGCTAAGGTGAATGTAAACTTCCGACTTCAACTGTATGTACAGGGTCAGTTCCAGGGTCAGTAGCTATATACAGGGTCAGTTCCAGGGTCAGTAGCTATATTCAGGGTCAGTTCCAGGGTCAGTAGTTATATACAGGGACAGTTCCAGGGTCAGTAGCTATATACAGGGTCAGTTCCAGGGTCAGTAGCTATATACAGGGACAGTTCCAGGGTCAGTAGCTATATACAGGGACAGTTCCAGGGTCAGTAGCTATATACAGGGACAGTTCCAGGGTCAGTAGCTATATACAGGGTCAGTTCCAGGGTCTGCCTGGATGGCAGGGAGCTCTGATATAGAGATCCTGGATGGCAGGGAGCTCTGATATAGAGATCCTGGATGGCTGGGAGCTCTGGTATAGAGGTCCTGGATGGCAGGGAGCTCTGGTATAGAGGTCCTGGATGGCAGGGAGCTCTGATATAGAGGTCCTGGATGGCAGGGAGCTCTGGTATAGAGGTCCTGGATGGCAGGGAGCTCTGGTATAGAGGTCCTGGATGGCAGTGAGCTCTGGTATAGAGGTCCTGGATGGCAGGGAGCTCTGATATAGAGGTCCTGCATGGCAGGGAGCTCTGATATAGAGGTCCTGGATGGCAGGGAGCTCTGATATAGAGGTCCTGGATGGCAGGGAGCTCTGGTAAAGAGGTCCTGGATGGCAGGGAGCTCTGGTATAGAGGTCCTGGATGGCAGGGAGCTCTGATATAGAGGTCCTGGATGGCAGGGAGCTCTGGTATATAGGTCCTGGATGACAGGGAGCTCTGGTATAGAGGTCCTGGATGGCAGGGAGCTCTGGTATAGAGGTCCTGGATGGCAGTGAGCTCTGATATAGAGGTCCTGGATGGCAGGGAGCTCTGGTATAGAGGTCCTGGATGGCAGGGAGCTCTGATATAGAGGTCCTGGATGGCAGGGGGCTCTGGTATAGAGGTCCTGGATGGCAGGGGCTCTGGTATAGAGGTCCTGGATGGCAGGGAGCTCTGGTATAGAGGTCCTGGATGGCAGGGAGCTCTGGTATAGAGGTCCTGGATGGCAGGGAGCTCGGCCCCAGTGATGTACTGGGCTGTCTGCACTACCTTTTGTATCTCCATGTGATCTAGCGCGCTGCATTTGCCTTACCAAGCAGTGATGCAGCCAGTCAAGATGCTATCAATGGTGCAGCTGTAGAACGTTTTGAGGATTTGAGGGCCCGTGCCAAATCTTTTCAACCTCCTGAGGGGGAAGAGGCGCTATCGCGCCTTCTTCATGACTATTTGCGTGTGTGTCAAACCTTTTAAGTGTTTAGTGATTTGGACATGAGAAACTTGAAGCTCTCGACCCGCTCCACTGCAGCTCCGTCGATGTGGACAGCTTGTCTCCCCGTTTCTAGTCCACGATCAGCTCCTTGGTCTTACTGACGTTGAGGGAGAGGTTGTTGTCCTGGCACCACACTGTCAGGTCTCTGACCTCCTCCCTATAGGCTGTCTCATCGTCGTCGGTGATCAGGCCTACCACCGTCGTGTCGTCAGAAATCTTGATGATGGTGTTGGAGTCATACGTGTCCACGCAATCGAGGGTGAACAGGGAGTATAGGAGAGGACTAAGCACACACCCCTGTGGGGCCCCCATTTTGAGGGTCAGCATGGCAGAGGTGTTGTTGCCAACCCTCACCACCTGGGGGCAGCCCGTCAGGAAGTCCAGGGTCCAGCTGCAGAGGGAGGTGTTCAGTCCCAGGGTTGGTGACGAGCTTGGAGGGGACTATGGTGTTGAACACTGAGCTGTAGTCATTCTCACATTTTTTATTTATTTTTATTTCACCTTTATTTAACCAGGTAAGCCAGTTGAGAACAAGTTCTCATTTACAACTGCGACCTGGCCAAGATAAAGCAAAGCAGTGCGATAAAAACAACAACAACACAGAGTTACATATGGGGTAAAACAAAACATAAGGTCAAAAATACAACAGAACATCTATATACAGTGTGTGCGAATGTAGTAAATTATAGAGGTAAGGCAATAAATAGGCCATAGTGCAAAATAGTTACAATTTCGTATTAACACTGGAATGATAGATGTGCAAAAGATGATGTGCAAATAGAGATACTGGGGTGCAAATGAGCAAAATAAATAACAATATGGGGATGATGTAGTTGGGTGGGCTAATTACAGATGGGCTGTGTACAGGTGCAGTGATCGGTAAGCTGCTCTGACAACTGATGCCTAAAGTTAGTGAGGGAGAGAAGAGTCTCCAGCTTCAGAGATTTTTGCAGTTCGTTCCAGTCATTGGCAGCAGAGAACTGGAAGGAATAGCGGCCAAAGGGGTGTTGGCTTTGGGGATGACCAGTGAGATATACCTGCTGGAGCGCATACTACGGGTGGGTGTTGCTATGGTGACCAGTGAGCTCAGATAAGACGGGGATTTGCCTAGCAGTGATTTATAGATGACCTGGAGCCAGTGGGTTTGGCGACGAATATGTAGTGAGGGCCAGCCAACAAGAGCGTACAGGTCACAGTGGTGGGGTAGTATATGGGGCTTTTGTGACAAAACGGATGGCACTGTGATAGACTACATCCAATTTGCTGAGTAGAGTGTTGGAGGCTATTTTGTAAATGACATCGCCGAAATCAAGGATTGGTAGGATAGTCCGTTTTACGAGGGCATGTTTGGCATGTTTGAGTGAAGGAGGCTTTGTTGCGAAATAGGAAGCCGATTCTAGATCTAACTTTGATTGGAGATGCTTAATGTGAGTCTGGAAGGAGAGTTTACAGTCTAACCAGACACCTAGGTATTTGTAGTTGTCCACATACTCTAGGTCAGACCCGCCGAGAGTAGTGAT
This sequence comes from Coregonus suidteri, assembly GCA_036851935.1. NCBI lineage: Eukaryota > Metazoa > Chordata > Actinopteri > Salmoniformes > Salmonidae > Coregonus > Coregonus suidteri. The sequence goes on from JAGTTL010001095.1 coordinate 10,652, forward strand.
TCTAGTCGGGTGGGCGGGTGCAAGCAGCGTTTGGTTGAAGAGCATGCATTTAGTTTTACTAGTGTTTAAGAGCAGTTGGAGGCTACTGAAGGAGTGTTGTATGGCATTGAAGCTCGTTTGGAGGTTTGTTAACACAGTGTCCAATGAAGGGCCAGATGTATACAAAATGGTGTCGTCTGCGTAGAGGTGGATCTGAGAGTCACCAGCAGCAAGAGCGACATCATTGATATTCACGGAAAAGAGTCGGCCCAAGAATTGAAACCCTGTGGCACCCCCATAGAGACTGCCATAGGTCCAGACAACAGGCCCTCCGATTTGACACATTGAACTCTATCTAAGAAGTAGTTGGTGAACCAGGCGAGGCAGTCATTTGAGAAACCAAGGCTATTAGTCTGCCAATAAGAATGCGGTGGTTGACAGAGTCGAAAGCCTTGGCCAGGTCGATGAAGACGGCTGCGCAGTACTGTCTTTTATCGATCGCGGTTATAATATCGTTTAGGACCTTGAGCGTGGCTGAGGTGTACCCATGACCAGCTCGGAAAAACCGGATTGCATAGCGGAGAAGGTACGGTGGGATTCGAAAATGGTTGGTGATCTGTTTGTTAACTTGGCTTTCAAAAACTTTCGAAAAAGGCGAAAGCAGGGCAGGATGGATATAGGTCTGTAACAGTTTGGCTCTAGTGTCACCCCCTTTGAAGAGGGGGATGACCGCGGCAGCTTTCCAATCTCTGGGGATCTCAGACGTTACGAAAGAGAGGTTGAACAGGCTAGTAATAGGGGTTGCGACAATTTCAGCGGCTAATTTTAGAAAGAAAGGGTCCAGATTGTCTAGCCCAGATAATTTGTAGGGGTCCATATCGCGGGGGCTATTCGATGCTAATGCAGTACGCCACAGGATGTTTTTGTGCTGGTCAAGGGCAGTCAAGTCTGAGGAGAACCAGGGGCTATATCTGTTCTTAGTTCTGAATTTTTTGAATGGGGCATGCTTATTTAAGATTGAGAGGAAAGTACTTTTAAAGAACAACCAGGCATCCTCTATTGACGGAATGAGGTCAATATCCATCCAGGATACCCGGGCCAGGTCAATTAGAAAGGCCTGCTCGCTGAAGTGTTTTAGGGAGCGTTTGACAGTGATGAGGGGTGGTCGTTTGACCGCGGACCCATTACGGATGCAGGCAATAAGACAGTGATCGCTGAGATCCTGGTTGAAGACAGCGGAGGTGTATTTAGAGGGTAAATTTGTCAGGATGATATCTATGAGGGTGCCCACGTTTACAGATTTTGGGTTGTACCTGGTAGGTTCGTTGATAATTTGTGTGAGATTGAGGGCATCTAGTTTAGATTGTAAATTGGCCGGGGTGTTAAGCATATCCCAGTTTAGGTCACCAAGCCGTACGAACTCTGAGGATAGTTAGGGGGTAATCAGTTCACATATGGTGTCCAGGGCACAGCTCGGGGCTGAGGGGGGTCTGTAGCAAGCGGCAACAGTGAGAGACTTATTCTGGAAAGGTGCATTTTTAGAATAGAAGCTCAAACTGTTTGGGCACAGACGTGGATAGTATGATAGAGCTCTGCAGGCTATCTCTACAGTAGATTGCAACCCCACCCCCTTTGGCAGTTCTATCGAGACGGAAAATGTTGTAGTTACATTTTTGGTGGCCATCCTAAGCCAGGATTCAGACACTGCTAGAACATCAGCGTTGGCGGAGTGTGCTAACGCAGTGAATAACTCAAACTTAGGGAGGAGGCTTTGGATGTTAACGTGCAAGAAACCAAGGCTTTTACGGTTACAGAAGTCAACAAATGATAACGCCTGGGGAGTAGGAGTGATACTGGGGGCTACAGGGCCTGGGTTAACCTCTACATCACCAGAGAAACAGAGGAGGAGTAGAATAAGGATACGGCTAAAGGCTTTAATAACTGGTCTTCTAGTGCGTTGGGTACAGAGAGAAAAAGGGGCAGATTTCCGGCCGTTGTAGATTAGATTCAGGGCATTATGTACAGACAAGGATATGGATGGATATGAGTACAGTGGAGGTAAACCTAAGCGTTGGGTAATGATGAAAGAGATAGCATCACTGGAGGCACCGATTGAGTCGGTCTCCTCGCGTGTATGGGGGGTGGGACAAAGGAGCTGTCTAAGGCAGGTTGAGCTGGGCTGGGGGCTCTACAGTGAAATAGTACAATAAGAAATAACCGAAACAGCAATAAGCAAGGCATATTGACATGGGAGAGAGGCATAAAGCAATCACAGATGTTATTTGAGAGAGCTAAGACAACAGCTGGTAATGGCGACAAAGTTTGGGCTGAGGCTAAACATAAACAGGATGCGGTACCGTATAAAAGAACAGTTCAGCAGGCATCAGCTGTATAGCTGAGTTATCATAAGGTCCGGTGAACAGCAATAGGAGAGTTCGGAGGTAGTTCGGGGGCTGCTACAGCACTGGCGAGCAAGAGGCCCGGCTTGCGTGGGCTCAAGGCTAACTGGTGCTTGCTAAGGGGCAATGGTAATCAGCCAACGACAACAGCCATTTGGTTGCAGCTAGCTGGTTGCGATGATCCGGCGCTAGGTCCAGTGATTCCGGCAGAAAATCCGATATGCTCTGGGTCGATAGCACGCTGTGCAGACTGGCTGACAAATTGTCCAGGCTAGAGCTAGAGCTGGCTGGTGGATAGTGTAGGCCACGGACAATGGTGAAGACGCTAACGGTGACTAATAGCAAGTAGCCATTCAGTTGCAGCTACACTAGTTTCAGCTTAAGGTTCTTGATGAAAGTTATAAAGAAATAATAGAATCCTTTCCACATTGGGTGAGGCGGGTTGCAGGAAAGTATATTTAGTTAAAGAATGAAAAGTAAAATTGAGAAATATATACAAAATAGACAAAAAACTAAAAAACTGGCTATTTACACAAGGACACAGAAAAAAAACACGACCGCACTGCTACGCCATCATAGCTATTCCTCTTGTCTACAGCGCCTTCAGAAAGTATTCACACCCCTTTACTCATTCCACAATCTGTTGTGTTACATCCTGAATTCAAAATATATTAAATTGTGGGGGTTTCTCACCCATCTACATACAATACCCCATAATGACAATGTGAAAACATTTGTTTTTAGAATTTGTAGCAAATTTATTGAAAATGAAATACAGGAACATGTGAGACCGTCTTTTACGACTCACGTGTTGGGGGGGGTTATCAGAGACTTTTGGGTTTCAAGAAAGAAAGGAGAGTCAGGATATATACTTTCTTTGTCACACGGCCAAATAGCGCAAAGGACACATTTACATTAGTATTCACCCCTGAGTCAATACTTTGTAGAAGCACCTTTGGTGGCGATTACAGCATTGAGTCTCCTTGGGTATGTCTGTATCAGCTTTGCACATCTGGATTTGGGGATTTTCTCCAATTCTTCCTTGCAATTTTTCTCAAGCTGTTAAGTTAGATGGGGAGCGGCAGTAAACAGCGATCTTCAAGTCTTTACACAGATTTTCAATGGGATTAAAGTGTGGGTTTAGGCTGGGCCACTCAAAGACTTTCAAATTCTTGTTCTTAAGCCATTTCAGCTTTGCTTTGGTAGTATGCTTGGGTCATTGTCCTATCAGAATGTAAATCTTCATCCCAGTCTAAGATCGTTTGCACTCTGAAGCATGTTCTCATCAAGGATTTTCCTGTATTTGGCTCCATTCATTGTTCCCTCTATTCTTACCAGTCTCCCAGTCTCAGGCCAAAGAGTACATGTTTTGTCTCATCAGACCACATAATCTTTTGCCTTATGCTCTCAGAGTCTTTCACGTGCCTTTTTGCAAACTCCATGCGTGCTGCCATGTTCCTTTTTCTCAGGAGTGGCTTCCGTCTGGCCACTCTATCATAAAATCTAGATTGATGAAGTGCTGTAGAGACCATTGTCCTTCTGGCAGGTTCTCCCATCTCAGCCAAGGAACTCTGTAGTTCCCAAGTTATTGGGTTCTTTGTCCTTCTCCCCCGGTTGCTCAGTTTGGTCAGACGGCCAGCTCTAGGCAGAGTCTGGGTAGATCCATATGATGGAGACCACTGTGCTCTTGGAAACTTTAAACACTCTAGAAATTGTTTTTCCCCAGATATACAGTGCCTTGCAAAAGTATTCATCCCCCTTGGCGTTTTTCCTATTTTGTTGCATTACAACCTGTAATTTAAATTGATTTTTATTTGGATTTCATGTCATGGACATACACAAAATAGTCCAAATTGGTGAAGTGAAATGAAAAAAAATTACTTATTTCAAAAAATTCTAAAAAATAAATAACGGAAAAGTGGTGCGTGCATATGTATTCACCCCCTTCGCTATGAAGCCCCTAAATAAGATTTGGTGCAACCAATTATCTTCAGAAGTCACATAATTAGTTAAATAAAGTCCACCTGTGTGCAATTTAAGTGTCACATGATCTGTCACATGAGCTCAGTATATATACACCTGTTCTGAAAGGCCCCAGAGTCTGCAACACGACTAAGCAAGGGGCACCACCAAGCAAGCGGCACCATGAAGACCAAGGAGCTCTCCAAACAGGTCAGGGACAAAGTTGTGGAGAAGTATAGATCAGGGTTGGGTTATAAAAAAAATATCAGAAACTTTGAACATCCCACGGAGCACCATTAAATCCATTATTAAAAAATGGAAAGAATATGGCACCACAACAAACCTGCCAAGAGAGGGCCGCCGACCAAAACTCACGGACCAGGCAAGGAGGGCATTAATCAGAGGCAACAAAGAGACCACAGAAAACCCCTGAAGGAGCTGCAAAGCTCCACAGTGTCACGGTTTCGGCCGAGGCTGCTCCTCCTCCTGGTTCGGGCAGGCTTCGGCGGTCGTCGTCCCCGGAGTACTAGCTGCCACCGATCTATGTTTCATGTTTTGGTTTGGTTTGGTCTTGATGTTGTACACCTGTGTCTAGTTAGTCCTCGTTAGTGTTCTATTTAGTTCTCGTTGTGTGTGTCTGTGTTTGTGTGTGATTGCGCTTCTGTTACGTGTTGAAGCTACATTTTCCCTCCAGTGTTTTGGAGTGGTACTTTGCACATGTTTTGTGCGCCGTTTATTTTGTCGCCTGTGTGCGCCGTGATTTCGCCTTTGGGCTTATTGTGCTTTTGTTTTGTGTGTATATTGCACTAAAGCCTTTGGACTGAGCCTCTGCGTCCTGCGCCTGATTCATACACCACACCCACCTTCAGCACCCTATGACAGAATCACACACCAAATGGAATCAGCAGGATCGGCAGAGACGCCTGTGTCGCTCGAGGAGCATATCCGTGGGCAAGATGGCCAGATTAGACAACTGGAGACCGCTCTACAGGAGGTAATCTACACCTTGCACCGATGGGAGGCCAGCCGGGTACCCACACCTCCACCTACCCTGCCCACCCCATCGGTCGGTCCACCAGTCCTAGGTTCGGAACCCAGGGGGATTCGGCTCTCGCTCCCGAGGGCGTATGACGGAACAGCTTCCGGGTGTCAGGGGTTCCTCCTGCAGGTGGAGCTCTACCTGGCCACTGTACACCCGGTGCCCTCGGGACACGAGAGAGTTTCCGCCCTCATCTCCTGTCTCACGGGCAAGGCGTTAGAGTGGGCTAACGCCGAGTGGAGGAGAATGGACGCCAACACCATTACCTACGCGGGGGAGCGTCTAGTCCATTTGAGACAGGGGAGGAGGAGCGCGCAGGCGTTCGCTCTAGAGTACCGGACTCTAGCGGCGGATGCAGGGTGGAATGAACAGGCTCTCATCGACCATTTTCGATGTAGCCTACGAGAGGACGTTCAACGTGAGTTGGCCTGCAGGGATACCCATCTTACCTTCGACCAGTTGGTCGATATGTCCATTCGTCTGGACACCCTGCTGGCCACCCGTGGACGTCCCGAGGGGAGTCCGTCCATTCCGCTCTCCGGCGCCTCCGAGCCGAGCCCTATGGAGCTCGGGGGTGCCGGCGCTAGAGAACGGAGTAGGAGGAGCCCGAGGGGGCCTGTCTCCTGCACCAAGTGCGGTCGTGGAGGGCACACTGCGGCCAGGTGCTGTTGAGGGTTCTCCGGGGGAGAAGACAACAGGCCACGCACTGGGGGGGCCTCCCAGGTGAGTAGACGTCCCACTTACCCAGAGCTTTCTGTTGCGCACTTTTGTATACCTGTTTTTTTTTTCCACAGGTTGCACCTCATTCCCAGCATAAGGCGCTCGTAGATTCAGGCGCAGCTGGGAATTTTGTTGATCGGAAGTTTTGTTTTGAGTTAGGGATCCCTCTCCTACCTGTTGACAAACCTTTTCCCGTTCATGCCTTAGATAGCCGCCCGTTGGGGTCGGGGTTGATCAGGGAAATCACAGCGCCACTTCGGATGTGTGCGCAGGGGGGTCATGAGGAGACTATACAGCTGTATCTGATCGACTCTCCTGCGTACCCAGTGGTGCTGGGGATTCCCTGCTTAAGCACCCACAACCCTGCTATTCCGTGGCAACAGAGGGCTCTCGATGGGTGGTCTGCTCAGTGCGAGGGGCGATGTCTGGGTGTTTCCGTGGGGGCGACTTCGGTGGAGAGTCCAAACCAAGTGCCCGCACTGCACATTCAGCCTGAATATGGGGATTTAGCTCTTGTGTTTAGCAAAACTAGGGCGACGCAGTTGCCTCCTCATAGACAGGGGGATTGTGCGATTGATCTCCAGGCAGGAGCAGCGCTCCCACGGAGCCATGTGTATCCTTTGTCTCAAGAGGAGAGAAAAGCTATGGAGACTTACATAGCCGAATCTTTGAGACAGGGATACATTCGGCCCTCCACTTCTCCCGCCTCCTCAAGCTTCTTTTTTGTGAAAAAGAAAGATGGAGGGTTGCGCCCGTGCATTGATTACCGTGGTCTCAATCAGATTACTGTGAAATACAGTTATCCACTCCCTCTGATTGCGACCATGACGGAGTCATTGCATGGAGCGCGGTTTTTCACAAAACTGGATCTCAGGAGCGCGTATAACTTGGTGCGCATTAGGGAGGGTGACGAATGGAAGACAGCGTTTAGTACCACGTCAGGTCATTTCGAATATCTCGTCATGCCATATGGGTTGATGAATGCTCCATCAGTCTTCCAATCCTTCGTAGATGACATTTTCCGGGATATGCAGGGACAAGGGGTGGTCGTGTACATTGATGACATTCTGGTGTACTCGTCTACCCGAGCCGAGCATATAACTCTGGTGCGTCGTGTATTGAGGAGGCTGTTGGAGCACGACCTATATGTCAAGGCAGAGAAATGTCTGTTTTTCCAGGAGTCGGTCTCCTTTTTGGGTTATCGGTTGTCCGCGTCAGGGGTGAGAATGGAGGTGGATCGTGTGTCCGCTGTGCATAATTGGCAAACCCCAACTACTGTAAAAGAGGTGCAGCAGTTTTTGGGCTTTGCTAATTACTACCGGAGGTTTATCCGGGGTTTTGGACAGGTGGCAGCTCCCATCACGTCCCTTCTGAAAGGGGGTCCGGTGCGACTGCAGTGGTCAGCCGATGTGGACAGGGCCTTTAGGAGACTGAATATAGGGGCCGTTCTCTCTCAACGGTCCGGCACGCCACCTAAACTCCGCCCCTGTGCTTTTTACTCAAAGAAGCTCAGCCCGGCGGAGCGTAACTATGACGTTGGGGACAGGGAGCTGTTAGCTGTAGTTCAAGCCCTTAAGGTGTGGAGGCATTGGCTTGAGGGGGCTCAACACCCTTTCCTCATTTTGATTGACCATCGGAACCTGGAGTACATCCGGGCAGCGAGGAGACTGAACCCTCGCCAGGCTCGATGGAGTATGTTTCTCACCAGGTTCGTATTTAAAATCACGTACATCCCTGGGTCCCAGAATGGTAAGGCAGATGCGCTGTCCCGGCGGTATGACACGGAGGAGAGGTCCGTTGAGCCCACTCCCATACTACCGGAGTCTTTCCTTGTGGCACCGGTGGTGTGGGAGGTCGATGCCGAAATCGAGCGAGCGTTGCGTACCGACCCCAGCCCTCCACAGTGTCCTGAGGGTCGGAAGTACGTTCCGCTCGAGATTCGGGATCGACTCATTTACTGGGCTCACACGTCACCCTCCTCTGGACATCCGGGTATCGGCCGGACAGTGCATTGCCTTAGCACTAAATACTGGTGGCCCACTTTGACTAGGGATGTGAGGGTTTATGTCTCCTCCTGCTCGGTGTGCGCCCAGTGTAAGGCGCCCCAACATCTGCCCAGGGGTAAGTTACAGCCCCTACCCGTTCCACAACGACCATGGTCCCACCTCTCGGTGGATTTTGTAACAGACCTTCCCCTCTCTCAGGGGAATACCACCATCCTGGTCGTTGTGGACCGGTTCTCTAAGGCCTGTCGTCTTCTCCCTATGTCGGGTCTTCCTACTGCCCTACAAACCGCTGAGGCCCTATTTACCCACATCTTCCGGCATTACGGGGTCCCCGAGGATATAGTGTCTGATCGAGGCCCCCAGTTTACCTCCCGGGTGTGGAGAGCGTTTATGGAGCGTTTGGGGGTCTCGGTTAGCCTTACCTCGGGGTACCACCCGGAGAGTAACGGGCAGGTAGAACGTGTCAACCAGGATGTGGGTAGGTTTCTGAGGTCGTATTGCCAGGACCGGCCTGAGGAGTGGGCGCGTTACATTCCCTGGGCCGAGATGGCCCAGAACTCTCTCCGCCACTCCTCTACCAACCTAACCCCTTTCCAATGTGTATTAGGTTACCAGCCGGTTCTGGCACCGTGGCAGCAGAGCCAGATCGAGGCCCCTGCGGTGGATGATTGGATGAGGCGCTTGGAAGAGACGTGGAACGCTGCCCACGTCCACCTGCAGCGGGCCGTCCGTCGTCACAAGGCGAGCGCCGATCTCCACCGCAGTGAGGGGCCGGTGTACGCACCCGGAGATCGAGTCTGGCTCTCTACCAGAAACCTACCCCTCCGCCTGCCCTGCCGGAAGCTGGGTCGGCGGTTTGTGGGGCCCTTTAACGTCCTGAGAAGATTGAACGAGGTGTGTTATAAGTTACATCTACCTGTTGAATATAAGAATATTAACCCCTCGTTCCATGTGTCTCTTCTCAGGCCGGTGGTAGCTGGTCCACTCCAGGACAATGAGATAGGAGAGACTCCTCCGCCCCCCATTGGACATCGAGGGGGCTCCGGCGTACACCGTTCGGTCCATCTTGGACTCCAGACGCCGGATGGGGGGTCTCCAGTATCTCGTGAGAGTGGGAGGGGTATGGCCCGGAGGAGCGGTGCTGGGTGCCGCGGAGGGACATCCTAGACCCATCTCTCCTGTCGGAGTTCCACCGGGACCATCCCGCGCGCCCTGCTCCGCGTCCTCCTGGTCGTCCCCGAGGCCGGGGTCGGCGCACGGCTGGAGCCGCGCGTCAAGGGGGGGGTACTGTCACGGTTTCGGCCGAGGCTGCTCCTCCTCCTGGTTCGGGCAGGCTTCGGCGGTCGTCGTCCCCGGAGTACTAGCTGCCACCGATCTATGTTTCATGTTCGTTTGGTTTGGTCTTGATGTTGTACACCTGTGTCTAGTTAGTCCTCGTTAGTGTTCTATTTAGTTCTCGTTGTGTGTGTCTGTGTTTGTGTGTGATTGCGCTTCTGTTACGTGTTGAAGCTACATTTTCCCTCCAGTGTTTTGGAGTGGTACTTTGCACATGTTTTGTGCGCCGTTTATTTTGTCGCCTGTGTGCGCCGTGATTTCGCCTTTGGGCTTATTGTGCTTTTGTTTTGTGTGTATATTGCACTAAAGCCTTTGGACTGAGCCTCTGCGTCCTGCGCCTGATTCATACACCACACCCACCTTCAGCACCCTATGACACACAGCGGAGATTGGAATATCTGTCTATAGG
>JAGTTL010001096.1:0-17848 GCA_036851935.1 Coregonus suidteri
ATTCAAATAGCCCCTTTTCCCTTGATGACAGTTTTGCACCTCTTGGCATTCTCTCAACCAGCTTCACCGGGAATTTTTTTCCAAACGTCGGGAAGGATTCCCACATATCTAGCACATGTTGGCTGCTTTTTCCTTTCACCTCCCGCCGACTCACCCCAAACCACTAAATTGGGGTTTGGGGTCGGTTGTTTGGGGAGGCCAGGTCCTATGCAGCACTCCACCCTCTCCTTTTTGGGTAAAATACCCCTTACACACCCCGGGAGGTGTGTTGGGTCATTTCTTTTGAAAAAAAAATGATGTCCCCCTAGTCCAAAAGATGGTGGCGTATCGCTGCGAATGCTGTGTGCCATGCTGGTAAGTGTCCTTAAAACCCAAAAAAAATCACAGACATGTCACCAGAAAGCCCCCACCCCAAAACACTCCTCCTCCATGCTTTACGGTGGGAACACACATCAGAGATCATCCGTTCACCCACACTGCGTCCCCAAAAAGACACGGAAGTTGGAACCAAAAAACCCTAAAATTTGGACCCCCAACCCCAAAGGACCATTTCCACCTGCCCCTAATGTCCTTGCTCTGTTTCTTGGGCCCAACAGGTCTCTTCTTTTTATTGGTGTCCTTTAGTAAAAAAGGCTGATTCACACGTCTCCTCCGAACGTTGATGTTGAGATTGTCTGTGACTTAAACTCTGTTAAGCATTTATTTGGGCTGCAATTTCTGAGGCTGGAAAATGTAATGAACTTATCCCCCGCAACAGAGGTACCCCCCTTGGTCTTCCCCTTCTTTGGCGGTCCTCTGGAGCCAGTTTCATCATACCCTTTTTATGGTTTTTGTGACTGCATTTGAAAAAACTTTCAAAGTTCTTAAAAGAAAATGATGGACGGCGTTTCTCTTTGCTTTTTGACTGTTCTTGCCATAATATGGACTTTGTCTTTTTTCCAAATAGGGCTATCTTCTGTAACCCCCCCCCCCCCCCCCACCTTGTCCAACACAACTGTTTTGCTCAACCATTAGGAAAGGAAAAACATTCCCAAAAAATTTAAATTTTAAGAAGCCACCTGTTTTTTTTGAATGCATTCCCCAGTGACTCCTTTGAAGCTGGTTGAGAGAACAAAGTATGCAAAGCTGTCATCATGGCAAAGGGGGGCTATTTGAAGAATCCAAATAAAACATATTTTAAATTTTTTTAACATTTTTTTGGTTCTACAGATTCCATATGTGTTTTTTTTCTAGTTTTGATGTCTTTACTATTATCGTACAATTTTAAAAATAGTAAAAAATAAAGAAAAACCCTTGAATGAGTGGGTGTGTCCAACTTTGACTGGTAGTGTTTAAAGATGTAAAATGTGTGTTTAAAGGTGAAAAGAGTTACGCTTCTCTTTGAGGTTGTCAACCTGTGGACTGCTGAGGGGAAATGCTGAAATGTGTTGGGTTTTTTATTAAAGTGTATTTTTTTGTGTGTGTGTGTGGTGTGTGTGTGGGGGTGTGGTGTTTTTGTGGTGTGTGGTGCGTGTGGGGTGCGTTCATGTGTGCGTGCACGTTTTTTTAGTATGTGTGTGTAATGGAGAGATGGAATGACAGCGCGTTTGTCACCCCCCCCCTGCCACTCCCTGCACTGGACTGGCACTACAGATGGAGGGCTCTCAAAAGCTATCTGCTTCAAAAACAACACACCCCACAGATGCTGAAAATTAGAATTTGATATTAGGACTGATATTTTTTCTTAAAGTCGGGATACACACATACACCACTCACCACAATAGCCACAATCCGCGTGCACATGCACCCCAAAACACACACATACACATCCTCCCCCTCCCTTTTTCCTTTTTCCTCCCCTCCTTTTCTCTCTCCCCCTTTCCCCAGGGAACGATAAAAAAACTAGCTGCTTTAATAATAAAGGGAGATGAAAAAAGTAAAAAAATGTAGCCATCACATGATGTAATCGTGAGGAGCGTCCATTTTCCCCCTTTCTTCCCATCTACAGTACCCCCTTTCCCCACTCCCCCCTCTCTCATTCTCTCTTTCTTCTTTGTATCTCTCTCTGGGGGTGTGTAGGTTTACATGCCCCAAAAAGGAGTGGGGGGCTAGGGTGTGTTGAGGCCAGAGCGCAGTCAGCTCCAGGGGGTTCTTTTTCCGACATCATCCCCTCTCTGGGGGGGTGTCACACCTGTTTTTTGGTGATTTCCTGGCTGGGGGGTCCCCCTTTTCCCCCCCCCAAAACCACCAGGCTGTCTTTTTTGTGACACCTCCTCTCTCTCCTCTCTCTCTCTTTTCCCTCTCTCTCCCTCTCTCTCTCTCTCTCTCTCTCTCTCTCTCTCACACACACACACCTCTCCCTTTCTGACTCCATCCCCCCCCACAGATAAAAGGGGGATATTCCTGGTTTTTGTCTCCTCCCCCATCTTTCCTGTTACAAAGAAAGCACAACAACCACCTATACACACTAATCTCCCCTCTAAACCTCTATAATGAAAGGAGGACAAAGGGGTTAAAAAAAAAAAAAAAGGAAGGAGAAGAGAGTGGAGAGAGGGGAAAAGGGGAGAGGAGAAGAAAAAAATAGGGGATGAAGTGAGGGAGTGAGACAGAAAAGGGAGGGAATGTGGAATGTGGGAATGAAGGAAGAAAATAGAAGGCAAAGGAGGGGGGGGAAGAAGGGGAAGAAGAGAGGAGGAGTCAACCTCAAAAAGCAAAAAATATGTTGTGTTTTTGTGTCAGAGAGAGAGAGCGAAGAAAAGAGAGTGAAAAAGGGGGAGCGAACGCATCACCAAAAAAGGGGCTTATCATCTCTTTTTCCCACCACCTGAGCTAAAAGGAAAACACTTTCCAGAACTTCACTTATCCTCACCTACACTCGGGGATTACTCAGATTTCCTCAACACTGTTAGCCTCTAGGGGGCTCTGAAGTCCCATGCAATGAAAAACGCACACAATACACACACACCCTACACACCTCTAACACCCTCTAAACACACAATTATATGTGCCCTGTTCCTTGCTTGCGTGTGTGTGCCGTGCATTGTTCATGTGGCTGCAGTGCTCAGTTCTCTGTTTTAGGCGTGGGAAGAAAAAAGACCATGCAAGTCACTGGAAAATATTTTAAATGAGGCGGGTGAAACAGCCTATCCAAAAGTAGGCCGTGTGGTACAGTAGGTTTACATAAAAAACACACTTAGCATAAGGTGTGGTTGTAGTATTTTGGGTGTTGTAAAAAAGTTTGGGTGTGGTTAAACTTGGGGATGGGTTTGTGTTGTGTGTAGGGTAGGGTTGTGTGTAGGTTGTGTTCCTAGCAATATAAAATGCTTCAATTAGGAAGGAAGGGATTAAATTTAAAATTTTGAACAAGGGGAATAACTTTAAAATGTATGTCTGTGCCCCGTGGGAATGTACTCTGAAAAAATTTTTGTATTCATTGTTTTTATTGGGAACATGTCATCCCAAGGCTTAGGCCTGTCTTTTTCAAGGCACTGAAAGTAAAGTAATAAAGGAAAAATGCCCCCGAGCGGTGTTCAGCTTCCTGTTAAAGTGATTTGCTCGTTAAAATATGTGCCCTAACACAGACAGGGGGGGAAAAACATCTACAAAAAAAGTAAAAAAAAAAGTTGAACTGACTACTGAAAGTCGCTCTGGATAAAGCGTTGCTAATGACTAAAATGTAATGTACAGTAATTAAAACAATGTAATTCAGTTTTTAATAGGGCTTAAGATCTACAATACATCTGGGTTTCTTTCTTCTATCCCCCCTTCAAAAAAATACATGATTACCCCCAAAACGCAGTTTCACATGTGAAAATCCCTTTTTTCCATGTGAAATAGTGTTTTCACATTTTTGATTTAAAAACGTGACGTGAACCTTTTTTTTTCCCCACGTCCATGTTAACCCCACCTTTTCCCCGTGAGAAGAATAACATTTTTTTCACCTCCCCTGAAGTTCACATGTAAATTTTTTGGGGTTTTCCATTTTTAAAAACCTTCATTTTTTAAAATCACTTTTTTTCCAATGTGGAAATTGTAAGATCGTAAAACCTTCACATTAGGGCTGGCTAAAACAAAAAAATTTTCGTTTTTAATTTAAATGTATTTTTTGGGGCGACTTTTTCAAATCCTGTATCGCAAGCTTTTTAAACGTTTTTTGTTTTGGGGGTTTTTTTTTAAAGCTTTAAGTCTCCCTTGTTCTCATTTGTCTTTTTTTGGTCACTTCGTTCCTTCTGTGGGTTGGCACCTTCCCATTTACCACCAATTCTGTATATAATATGAGATGCCCCCCTTTTTCCACCCCAAAAGGGAGTTCTTGACCAAAAAGGGGGAAGGCGACAATTTAGGTTTTTTAAAATAAGCCCAAGAAACCTTGGGCTTTTTTTTGGGGAGATTTTTGGGGGGAGTGGAACCCCTTTCGCTTCACCTTTCCTCTCTGTTTACACACCAAAACCCAAAACCCCTCCCCCAGCCACAATTTTCTATTTTATTTGTTGTTGTTTTTTTTTCCCTTTTTTCTCCCCAATTTCGTGATATCCAATTGGGGATTTTTTCGTCTTGGTCCCCCCCGCTGAAAAGCGGTTTCACCCCACTTTTTTTCATTTGAGGTTTTTGGGGCCAACAAATTCCATGTTGGGGGCCTGAAAAAACAGAATTAACCCCTTCTAACACACCCCTTTTTTTTTCTCAAATTGCCCGCAGACAACACACAAAACGGGAATATCCATGAACATTTTATTCTGGAAAAAATTATGCTCCCGTTATTTTTTAAATTTTTTTTTTGGTAAATTATTTTTTAAATTTTTTTTCTTTTTATCTTTTCCCCTAACCCTATCTCCCACTTAAATTGGAGTAAACAAAGGACAACAATACTTACTTCTACTTTTTCCGTTTACAAAATAAATCCATTTTTTTCGACACAGTTATTTTTCATTATTGATCATTTTTTTTTTTTTTTTTTTTTTTTTTTTCCCACATTTGCTTCCCCCCAACCTTCCCCTTATCTCTGAAAAACCATCCTTTTTTTTTTTTTCTAAAAGCCCATAATTTTTCAAAGGGGGGCTGTGATGTTTTTTATTTTTTTTTTCTCATTGTTTCCACAGTTGTAAATTAAAGATCATGTTTTTTTTCTAAGAGTTTTTTATTATTGATCGTTGCTAAGACTTTTTCAAATCACCCAGCTGTGCAATTTTCAGAGTTTTTCTCCATTAATGTTGTAAATTCTTAGCCCTTTCCTGAAAAAATGGGCCAAAAAAAAGCTATATATGGGGGATACCAAAAAAAAGTGATCTAATGATTCTGTTTCGCAGCAAAAGTCTTGAATGATATTTTTTTCGGAGCTGGGATGGTTTTTATCCCTTTTTGCATTCGAAAGTATTTTAGACACTTGCTTTTTTTTAAATGTTTTTTTTTCTGACAGCCTTTATTCAAAAGGATTAAATAACAAAAAAAACCTCACAATATACACAAAAAAACCCTAAATGACTAACAAAAAAAAGGTTTTTTTTTTAAATTTTTTGCAATTTTAATTTAAAAAACCCCAGATATATTTCCATTTACATAGTATTCAGACCCCCTTTGCTATGAGACACGAAATGAGCTTTTAGTGCATCCTGTTTCCATTGATCATCCTTTAAAAATGTTTTTTCCCACAACTTGAAATTTTGGGGGTTTTTTACCTGTGGGTTAATTCGTTGATTGGCATGTTTTGGAAAGGCACACACCTGCTATATAAGGCCCCCCCCAGTTGACGGCATGTCAAGCAAACCCAAGCCATGAGGTCAAAGGGAATTTTTAAAATGGAAAAAATTTTTGGAAAACCCCAAAGACTCTTCCTAGAGCGGGCCCCGTCGGCAAAATGAGAAAATCGGGGGCGAAGGGCCTTGGTCGGGGGTGACCAAAACCCCGAGGGTCACTCTGCAGAGCTCCAGATTTTTTTTTCCCCTTTGGGGGGAGATGGGAACATTCCAAAAGGGGACAACCATCTCTGCACACCCCCCTCCATCACCCCCTTTTGGTAGATGCAAGTTTCCTGAAACCCCCCACGTGAAAAAATCTAATTAACTTTTTTTCACATGTAAATAAACCCCATACTTTCACATGTAAAATTGTTTTTTTTTTTTAAATCAAGCTCAATTTTTTAGCAAATTTGAATATGCGATTTTCTTAATTAACACAGCAAAAACCTGCAATAAACTCGTAAAACATTTTTAATAGTTTTTTACCTCTATTTCGTTTAAATTAAAAATGCACTGTGAAAAAGAGCGGGACAAATTTTTTCCTGTGGGAGACCTGGGTTCTAATCCTCCCCTTTCAAAAACCCCAAAAGTGAAAAAAGATAAATCACATGTGACATGTTTTGAAAACCACGCTGTATTTTTCCCCGGGGTTTTTTCAAATGTAAAAAAAAATGTTTAAATTCCGTAACTGAAAACCACGTGTCCTGACGTGAAAAAAATGACGTTTTTTTTTTACCTGTGAAAGTTTTTTAATTTTTGATTTGTTCCACGTTTCGAAACCATTGTTTTTTTCCCGTTTTTTGTTTTGTAAGGAGTTTATTTACATTTACATAATTTTTTTATTAGGATTTTTTACTTTGTCAGATACTGTTTCTTTTCCCCCAAGAGATTGGATAAACCCCAAAAAACAGGACTGTGGATTGGGGTTCTTTGCGAAACCAAAAAACACACACACACACACCACACACAACAAAACCCGGCTCCATTTGGGTTATTTCCCCCCCTGTAAATGACATGAGTCGTCCCCGGGATCTCTTTCCCTGGTAATCAGGGGAAAACGCCCGTATGTGATTTAGCCTACAAATGGGAGTGTGGAGTGACCGAACTCTCCCTGGTTTGGGAAAAAGGGAAAAGGCTTTTACCCCCCGGACAGGGTTACAAACACCAGGCTGTAAAATGACAGAGGCCCTCTAGACGGGTTCAAATTAAAATTAGATGTGTGTGTGGGGGTATTTATGTATTACATCATTACAGACTTACCAAATTATGTAAGGCACATCACCCCCTTCCCACCACCCCCCCTCCTAGCCGAGGGCCCCAGACACGAGAATCACATCCCCCACCACTACAGTTAATCTAAAACCTACTACAAACTGATGCGTTTTTTAATACATTAGATTTTGAAATTCTGTGTAATAGGCAAAATGGAAACTGCTTTTTTAGAGGTTCAGCACATAGGTATTTGAACTTTTGATTCTAACAGAATATTAATGTCCATATGTCACATACACCACCATACCAAAAGTATGTGAACACCTGCTCCGAACATCTCCCCCCAAATTTTATGGCATTAAAAAATGGGGTTTTTTTCCCCCCTTTTTTCGGCTATTACACCCCCCTCTTCTGGGGGAAACGTTCCACTGATTTGGAACTTTCCCCGGGGGTTTTTTTCTTTTTATTCAGCCCCCAAAAGCATTAGGGAGGTCACACTGATGTTTGGGCATTAGGCCCGGCTCGCGGTCCGGGAAATTCCAATTCATCCCAAAAGGGGGTTTTTGATGGGGTTGAGGTCCCGGGCTCTGTGAGGCCATCAAGTACTTTTACACCGATCTCGATAAAAACCCTTTTTCGTATGGACCCCCTTGTGCCGGGGGCATTGTCATGCTGAACCCCGAAAAAGGGCCCCCCCCAAACTTTTTTGCCACTAATTTTTTTTCGAACACAGAATCGTCTAAATGTAATTGTATGCTGTAAAGTTTTTTAAGATTTTCCTTCACGGGAAAACCTGATGGGCCAGCACGAACCATGAAAAAGGGGGCGGCAGTCTTAGTGGTTAGAGCGTTTTTGCCAGAAAACCCAAGGTCCCCCGGTTCTAATCCCCTAGCCGACTAGGTGAAAAAAATTGTCGATGTGCCCCCTTTAGCAAGGCCCTTAACCCTAATTGCTCATGTAAATCGCTCTGGAAGAGCGTTGCTAAAAGACTAAAAAAAAAAAAAAAAAAAAAACGCCATTATTCCTCCCCCCACCAAACTTTACAGTGGCACTATCATTCGGGCGGTTTTAAATTCTCCTGGCATCCCCAAACCCCCGATTGGTCCGCGGACTGCCCCCGTTGGGGAAACGTGATTCTCACTCCCGAAATGTGTTTTCCCTGCTGCGACCCAATGGCGGGGAGATTTAAACCCATCCAGCCGAGCTTGGGAGGGGGCATGGTGATCTGGCTTGTGTGAGCTGCTTGGGAAAAGGGACACCCATTTCATGAAACCCCGACAACAGTTCTTTTTGTGCTGACTTGCTTTTCCCGGGCCCCTTTTTTTTTTTGGGAAATCGGGAGAAAAATGTTTGCAACCGAGGACAGACAATGTTTACGTGCTACACACTGGCGGTCCCGTTCTGTGAGCTTGTGGGCCACCCCCTCCCGGCTGAGCCGTTGTTTGCACCCAGCCCCTTTCTACTTCACAATAACGCACTTACAGTTGCCAGGGGCAGTCTGCGGTCAAAATTTGGAAAAACTGACTTTTTTGGAAAAAATTGGCACCCCCTATGACTGTGCCACGTTGAAAGTCCTAATTTTTTCTAAGGGCCATTCACTGCCATTTTTTCTATGGAGATTGCATGGCTGTGTGCTTGATTTTTTTACACCTTCAGCAAAGGTGTGGCTTAAAAAAGCCGAATCCACTAAATTTTAAGGGGGGTCCACATACTTTTATATTATAACGGTTGAATTTTGGGGAAATTTACATATACCTTAGCCAAATACATTTATAATCATTTTTTTTACAATTCCTGACATTTTCCTATAAAAAAAATTTCCCCGTCTTGGGCCCCTTTTTGGTCACCCTTCTTTTTTGAATATGAATTTTCAAAAATAGTAGACATAATTTTTCCTATTTCACTTTTATACTTTCACACACTCAATTTGTAAAAAATTTTTTGCTTGCCTTTAAATTTGGTTAACTTTTGGGGGCAAACGTTTTTGGGTAGCCTTCTAAAGCTTCCCCCAATAAGTTGGGGAATTTTTTTGGGCCCTTCCCCCCCTGACAGAAAACTGGTGTAATGAGTAGGTTTTTTTTTTTTTTTTTCAGTTTTTGCCCACAAAAATTTCTATAGGATTGAGGTCAGGGGTTTTTTGATGGCCATCCAAACCTTTTACTTTGTTTTTTTCCCCCTTTAAGCCATTTTTTGCCACAAATTTGAAATATGCTTGGGGTCATTTTTCCATTTGAAGCCCTTTGCACCCAACTTTTCTTCCTGACGAGGCTTTTAGATGTTGCTTCAATATATCCACATAATTTTCCTTCCTCATGAGCCCTCTATTTTGTAATTCCCAGTCCCCCCTCAGCAAAAAACCCCCCAAACATGATGCTGCCACCTCCGCCTTTCACGGGAGGGGATGGGTATTTTTTCAGCTTCAAGCTACCCCCCTTTATCTTCCAAACATAACGATGGTCATTATGGCCAAACAGTTTCTATTTTTTTTTTTCATCAGACCAAGGAAAATTTCTCCCAAAAAAATAGATCTTTGTCCCCAAATGTGCAGTTGCAAACCGTAGTCTGGCTTTTTTTTTTTTTTTGACGGTTTTGGAGCAGGGCTTTTCCCCTTCTGGGGGCCTTTTTTAGGTTATGTCGATATAGGATCTTTTTACTGGGATATAGTAAATTTGTACATGTTTCCTCCACATCTTTTAAAGGTCCTTTGCTGTGGTTTTTTGGGGTTGATTTTGCACTTTTTCGCACCAAAGTACTTCTCTCAGGAAAAACAAATGCGTCTCCTTCCCGACGGTAAAAGACGGCTGCGTGGTCCCGGGTGTTTTTTTTTCCTTTATTTTTTTTTTTTATTTTTTTATGGGGTAAATCAGCTTAATATTGCGATAGATTTAACTTCCATCAAATTAAAATTTTCTGATACTTCCCAACCCCCCTGTTTTTTTATATATTATTCCCCCCCTTTTTCTTTCAACCCCCATCCTTTCCCTCTTGGGGTAAATTAGTGAACAAACTGCCCCAGGCCCCTTTCCACTTCCAGCCTATACTTACTATCTACACCTTAGGACACAGTCAATTTTACAATAATTATATTTTTTTTATTTTTTTTTTTTTGCTCCTAAAACTTCTCTACTCTAAACCCTCCGATATTTTTCATGATGTTTTCACCCGGGTTTTTTTTCTTCTATATGCATTCTTTCTACTGTGCTTTTTTCCCAAAAAAGCCCCCACATAAAACCTATATCCTTTTTTATGGACACAGAAAATCCCTTACATATTATTTCTTTTTTATTATTTTTTTTTGTTATTAGTCCATCCTTAAAACCCCTTCAATACCTCCCATCTATCTCTTTAACACCATCCATAAGGATTTCTATTTCCCATATATATTTAAACCGTACTGGTTGTTTTACAAAATTTTTTTCTAAACCCTTTTTTCTATTTCTTTTTGCTTCTAAGATTGTGAATAAAAAAAAAAAAATGCAAAAATTTTATTTTTATTGAGGATTGACTATACTTTTCAGTTCCCCATAGGGTGCACCCTGCAGGGTTATTTCCCAGTAAATTTGCAATCCTTTACTTCCTGGCCCCTGTGCCCAAAAAAAAGCTACAAAGGGACAAACCCCAAAACAAAATGATCTAATGATTCTGTCCTTCCAGCAAATACAGAGCTGGGAAGTTTTGTATCCCCCCATTAAAAAACATTCTTTTTGGTGCAAGATTGTTTTAAAAATTTTTTTTAAATTTAAAAGTTTCTAATTTTTGGAATCCGTGGTCGTTTTACGTGTCATTCATAAACACTATCATGGGATCGCACTCAAAAATCTCTTCTCAACTATTTGAAATTTTTATAGGGGGAGGGCTGCAATCCTTTGGTCCTTAATTGAAACATATATTTTTTTTATTTATCCAGTTTTCCCTTAAACCAATTATTTTTTTTTAATTAAAAGCCGACAGAAAATTCCCTTACTTTCTCCCACTTCCATTTTTCCTCTTGCATTTTATGGGGTAAGGCTGCTTTATTTGGTTGTAATTTGGGGAAGCGTCATTTCCAATGTTTTTTGTTACTGCATTGCACATAATCCACCGTCCTCCCGATATATAATTTACGAAATTATCCCTTTTTTAAACATTCTGTCAAAAAAATAAATTTTTTTTTTTTGTCAATTATATTTTTTGAATTTAACCACAATATTTGTTGCATTTTTGTTTTTTGTCGTTTCTGGGGGGATTAAATTGAAAATTTCAACAAATTTCTATGGCTTGTTTTGAAAAGTGATATTTGGGAGAAAGATTTCCTTCTCAAATAACTGAAAATGAGTTTTGTAAAAACTGAAAAAGGGAAAAGACCTTTTCTGAACATTGGGGGAGACAATCTTACTAAATTTGCTTGAAACCAGTTTTTTTGGATTTTATAAATTTTTTTTATGACTGAACTTTTTTTGGATGGTCTAATCCTTTAATTTTTAAAAAATTTCTGTCCTCCGAATTCAATTCATTATTAAATAGGCCCTTTTAAAATTTTGGGCTCTTCCCCTTCCAAATAAAATTGAATATTATTTTTTTTCAAATAAGTTTAAAAAACTTTCGCTAGCAAGGCAAGCCATAAGCAAATAGGGAAAAATGGATAAAATAAGAGTTAAAACAGGGTGATTTTTTTAAAAAA
This sequence comes from Coregonus suidteri, assembly GCA_036851935.1. Taxonomy (NCBI): domain Eukaryota; kingdom Metazoa; phylum Chordata; class Actinopteri; order Salmoniformes; family Salmonidae; genus Coregonus; species Coregonus suidteri. The sequence continues at coordinate 11,587 of JAGTTL010001096.1, forward strand.
ATTTACAGGTATTTTCCTTTCCAGGGGATAAATCTTATCTTTTTTGCTAACTTTCTTTATAAAATTTTTTTTGAAAGTGAGTTTCCTTTTTGGGGTAGTATTTTCCCCCATATAAACCACATCATCACAACCATTTTATTTGGTAAAAAAACATGGTAATGTAAAAATTGTATTTTTTTTGTGACCAAAACTTTAAAATAAATACATTTATCATAATTTGGTTTAATCCAAAGGTTAGAAAAAATTATATAGACCCTAAAGAGGGTGTGGGGGGATTTTTTAGTTGTGAAAATTTAAAAAAACTGAATCTCAGCGTACAATGACACCTTGATTTTTTAAGCCCTGGTTTTTTAATCCCCTGATATTATTTTTGGATCTGATTTTTAATAGCTAATCTCGATGGCCCCAAAAAAAAAGATTGCCCATAGTGGGGCAACCTTGTTTCACTCCTCTTGACATTTAAAACTTTCTAGAAAAACCTTATTTACTATTTTACCCTAGGGGTTCTATACTGATTTTGACCCATTTTATAAGAGATTCTCCAAAATTTTTTAAAAAACCCCCAGGCTTTTAAAATAAACCCCAGTCTACTTTTTTTCAAATGCCTTTTCGAAATCTGCTATAATTCCCCGGCCTGGTTTTTTCCCTTTTTTTTTTCCTAGTGTTCTATTTTTTTTCCAAAACTTGCCCCTTTTATTTCTCCAATTATCTTCCATTGGTAAAAAACCCTGTCTGATTAGAATGAAAAATATCTGACAATACCTTTTTTTTTTTTTCTATGCGCTATACATTTTGCTGAATTTTTGCATCACAACCTGAAGTGTAAAGGGGCCTCCAATTTTTTTAATGGACGGATCTTTTAAAATTTTTTTCCACTTGTATCCTGTTTTTAGTAATAATGAGATCAACCTTCTTCTTGAGTGTCGATAATTACCATTTACATGGGAGGGGTTAAAACATGCTAAAACGGTCTTCTTAGTATATAAAAAAATTTTGTATCCCCTCCGGGTAGCCATCCCCCCCGCATTTTTTCCCAGCTTAAAGTCTTTAATTGCATCCAAAAGTTCCTCCTCTGAAATTTTTCACCTTCACATGTTCTTTCTGTATGCTGTTAATTTGACTTTTATCAATAAAAAAAAATCTCTACAATACTTCATTAGGGGAAAAATGGAGGCGACTGAAAAAAAAACTATGCTTAAGTACTTTTTTTCCCTTCCCCCAAATATCTTTTTGTGAATCATGGGTGCCCCCGTCAATTGTACCATTTCTTAAGTTTTTTTGGTACATTCCTTGGTTGAAAAAAAAAAATTTTGGGGCATTTTTCCCCATATTTCACCTTTTTTTGCTTTATTTTTTAAAAATATCCCATGTGTTTATACTTGCGTACTTTGTTTGTACAGATAAAACCAACTTGTGGGGGGCCCAAAAATATTTTTTTCTAGTCTTGGCTTATTTTTTTTTGTTTTTCCCATTTTTAAAAGAAAAGGGGGCACTGAGTTTTGAAGTTCCCCCTTGAAATACCCAAGGTAACCTCCAATTGACTCAAAAAATGTCAATTACCTTGAACTTCTAAATCAATGACATAATTTTCTGGGTTTTCCAAGCTGTTTAAGGCCGTCCCCAACCCCAAATGTATGTTAAAAATTTTTTGACCCATTGGAAAATTGGGGGGGATACAATTAATTTTAATGAAATAATCCGTCTGTAAACAAATTTTTGGAAAAATTTTAGATATCCTAACCGACTTGCCAAAACATAGTTTGTTAAGAAAAAATGTGTGAAGGGGTTGAAAAAACAATTTTTAATGACTCCAACCTAAGTGCAGAAAATTCCGATTTAAACTTTAGTGTATATTCCAGACGAATGTTTGTTTATGTGTGATCCTTAAAAAATACTTGTTTTGTTTTCGTTTCCCACATGTAAAAAATACCTTTTTTTCACTGTTGACTGTATTAATATCTGCATTTAGAGTTCCCCAGTTAACACCCCCCCTTTTTTCACATGTGAGGAAATAACTTTTTCCCCACATGAAAATGGCATTTTTACATGTGAAATTTGCGGTTTCAACGTAAAAAATTTTTCACATTTGAAAATCGGGATATTCTTTTCAATCTTGAAAAATCTCACTACTTTTTGGGAATAGAAATTTTTCACGTGAAAACAAACACTGAAAATCACTTTTTGCCCTTTTTCATGTAAAAAAACCCCACATGTGAAACTTACTTTCCATGTAAAAATTGCATATTCGCATGGGGGGGTTGAAATAATGAAAAAGATGGTGTTAACTGTTTTTCGTAGCAATTTTTTCCACCGTGAATTAGGGTGCCCCCACCTAAAAAAGCGCAAAGGGGGCAAAAAATTTTTGCGGAAATTATGGGAACAGAATACATTTTTGTGAGGCGGGTTTAAGGGTCGTTGAAAAGGGGACATAGTTTTTGCGTATGAAGGGGCACTGCCTTTTAACATTTTTTTCTGAGTGGGTAATCAGATCACACAGAGTGTTTTTGGGATCTTAAAAACAAATCTACTTTGAAACAAATTTACACCTCACACACATGGTTAGGGGTAAAAAAAAAAAACACCTGTACCATGTCATTATAGAGTAAAAAATGTATTCAATTTTGAGTTGCACCCCCATTTTCCCCACTTATATACTCACAGAAGCTGAAAATAAAAAAGCCATTTGACATAGAAAAACCGTTTTTTTTGGTGTAAAAACATAACGTGTTTATTAATTATAAAAATTATAAAAAACTTTATAACATTCCAACCCCTAAGGCCCCCTGGTTTTTTGACTGCGGAAAGGGCTACAGGGACAATCCTGCTACTACATTTTTTTGGATTTAAAATATTCATAATATTGATTCTTGAAAATATAACTTAAAAATCCTCATAGCTTATTTTTCAACTGTTGTACCCCTTCAAAACCCAAAAATTAAGTTTGTTTTACCCAGTGTTTGTAAACAAAGTTTTTTAAAAAACCTGTATGCAGGGGGGGGCCCCACGGGCAGCCGGGAGGCCCCCCCCCTTTTGGGCCCCATGAATTTCCAAAGACAAAAAAAAAAAAATATATGAGTTTTCTTTTTTTGGCGGGGCCCCTCAGTCAAGGTCTCAATTCACTGTTGAGTTAGAATAGAAATTTTCCCAAGGTTAAATTTTTTCTAAATTTAGTTTCTCTGTTTTAGTCAGTCAGACGTCACCCATTACCCATGTCAGCAATTTTTTTTATTTATTGATAATTAGTCCCCAGCGCCAGCTTTCTAAACTTGTATAATCGTGGGAATTTCCGACCGGGGGGCCCCCAATGATTTTGTTTTGTCACTATCTCTCATATATCATATAAAAAAATCAAACATTTCTCTCCCCCTATGGTAAAAAAAGTGTAGAATTTTTCGGAAATTAGCTGTAAAAAAATGCTCTTTTTTTTCCCCCACCCCATGGAATAAAAAAGGGGAAAATTAAAAGAGATTGTTATACAATTGCTAAATCTTCTCCACCCATGGCCCAATTGCTTTCAAACTGGGAAAACCTTTCCCCCCTAACACCCCAGGGGGAAAAAAGTGTAGAATTGGGAAATTACTCAAAAACAAGTTTTTTTTTTTCTCTCCGCTTCAAAAAGGGGGGCCCCCTAAATTTTTTTATCGCAAAAGGGGGGGGGAAGCAAATGTTTTTTTTCTTAAAACCCCCAAAAAGCTAGGACCCGGCCCCCAGTCTACATGGTGGGTTATGAATGTGGGTAGCAGACCCGCGAGCCCCTGGCCCCCCATGATTTTTTTTCAATTTTTTTTTTTTGGCCCCCAACCCCCCTCAAATTGCCCATCCCCCGCTGTATAGCCTAAAAAAAATGGTTAAAACTATCATTTGATATCGGATGGCCGTCCTTGCATCCATAGCAAAGTCTTGGTTTTAGAGGTTTGCTTTCCCCGGCCCCATCTCTCACTTTTTTTTCCGAAACTGTGGTTGGGAAAAACCCCTTTTTTTTTTAAAAGTTTCAAATAAGATTGCGGAATTAAACCCTTTTAATAACAATAGTGTTTTTTACAGTGAAAATGGTGCAGTACTCTTTGAGTGAATTACTTTTGTCCCTTTAACTCAAGCAAAATCTGAAACGAAAACCCCAAAATTCTTAGAAATTCAAAAAAAGGATGATTTTTGGAAGAAAAACATAAACCCCAAAGTTTTTGATAAAAAACAAAATATTGCACTAAATAATTTTTGAATGGAAACAAATAAAGGGGAAAAAATGAATCAAAAAAGAGTTTTCAGTTTGATTATTTTTATGTAACGTAATTAAAAAAAAACACCCCTCTTTTCTGCATTTGCCCCCATCTTTTGGTTATTTTTCCCTGGCCTTTTTTTTCTGCCTTTTTTTTCCGGGCAATTTTGGCCAATTCTTACAGCAACTACACCCTGCATTCCCGATGGGGGCCCCCTCAAAACTAGGGAATTTTTGGCCCCCAGGAGGGGGAGGCCCCCAGATGTATTTGAAAGTGGTGAAAATAAACATGTGCAAATGACTTGGGGGGAAAAAAAAACGTCATCGGGTGAAAAATAAACATGTCTGACTCATGTGAAAGTAATTATTATATTTTTTTACAAGGGCATGTTGTGTTCAAGTTCAAGTTTTTTTGCAATGCAAAATACAGTGAAATGCCAAAAATCTGCAAGATCTACCTAACGTGCAGTAATCAAAATCAAAAAGTATAACTAATAAAAAGCAAATATATATACAGTACCATCCAAAAATTTTGGACCACTACTCATTCAAGGGTTTTTTTTTTTTTTTACAATTTTTTTACATTTTAGAATAAAAGTGAAAAAATCAAACTAGAAATAAAAAACCCTATGGAATCATGTAGTAACCCAAAAAAAATGTTAAACCAATCAAAAAATTTTTTATAAATTGGGTTCTTCAATACCAACCTTTGCCCTAAACAGCTTTTTTCACACTCTTGGCATTCTCTCAACCAGCTTCAAAGGGCTCCACCTGGGGTGCATTTCATTAAAGGTGTGCCCTTATAAAGTTAAATTTTTGGGGGAATTTTTTTTCCTTCTTTAATGCGTTTGAGCCAATCAGTTGTGTTGTGACAAGGCAGGGGTGGTTAAAAAAGAAGATGCCCTATTTGGTAAAAAAACCACTTCCATTTATCAATAACACTCAAAAAAGCAAAAAAGAAAAAGACAGTCCATCATTACTTTAAGCCTGGTCAAACAATCCCGGAAAAATTTCAAAAAACTTTGAAAGTTTTTCAAACGCAGTCCAAAAAAACCCTCAAGCGCTTGATGAAACTGGGCGTCATGAGGACCGCCACGGAAAGGAAAAACCAGAGTTACCTCTGCTGCAGAGGGTAGTTTAAATTTGAGTTAAATGCACCCCAGATTGCAGCCCAAATAAATCTTCCAATTCAATAACAAAAAACATCTCAACATAAAGTTTCAGAGGAGACTCGTGAATCATCCCCCCCCATGGTCAAATTGCTGCAAAAAAAAACCCCTACTAAAAAAAACCAAAAGAAGAAGAGACTTGCTTGGACCAAAAAACACGACAACGACATTGACCGGGGGGAAATCTGCCTTTGGTCTGATGATCCAAATTTGAGATTTTTGGTTCCAAATTTCCCTATTTTTGTGAAAACCCGGGGTAGTGAACGGATGTTCTCCGCATGTGTGGTTTTTCCCCCCGTGAAACATGGAGGAGGAGGTTTTTATTTGGGGTGGGGGTGCTTTGGCTGGTGACACTGTTTTTGATTTTTTTAATTAGAATTCAAGGCCAAAAAAAATTAACCACTGACTACCACAGCATTTTTGCCGATAAAGCCAGCCTTCTGGTTTGTGCTTAGTGGGACTACTTTTTTTTTTTTTCAAAAGGGCAAGACCCAAAACAACCCCCCCCTGTGTAAGGTTTTGACCCAAAAAAGAGTGATGAGTGCGCTCAGATGACCTGGTCTCCACATCATCCGACCTCAAAACCCGTTGAAATGGGTTTTTTTTTTTAAAAGGTTGGACCCAAAGGGGAGGAAAAAGCAGCCACAATTTCTCCAAAAATTTTGGGGGAAATCCTTCAAAAACCCGTTTTGGAAAAGCTTTTCCCGGGGAACTGGGGTTTAGAGAATGCCCAAAAGTGTGCAAGCTGTCATCAGGCAAAAAGGGGGCTACTTTGAAGAATCGAAATCTTAAATATATTTTGATTTGTTTAACACTTTTTTTTTTTTACTACATGATTTTCATATTGTTTTTTTTTTATAGTTTTTTTATGTCTTCA
>JAGTTL010001097.1:0-17839 GCA_036851935.1 Coregonus suidteri
GAAAATCATCATTGAATAAACCCATTGGGCCCCTAATTTATGGATTTCACATGACGTAAATAAGATATACTCTGTTTCACCGATAAAAAAAGGGGCCATAAAAAAAATGCAATTTTTGGTTTTTGTTTGCTTAGCCGCCCGTACCTAACCCCCCCCGCCACCAGGGGGACTCTGTTCACAACTTTGACATCACAATCGTCGCCCCACGACCCCATACACATGGTCTGCTTTTGTGAGGCTGGTTGGACTACTGAAAAATCTCAAAAAACGTTAAAGGCAGCTTATGGTAATTTAAAATAAACCTAAAATTCTCTGGAAACAGCTCTGTGGACATTACTGGCGTCACTGCCAATTGCATGCCCCCTAAACTTGAAACACTTGGCTTGTTTTTTTGCAAACTGCACTTTTTAGACGGGCCCTTTTATTGCCCCCACATAAGTGCCCGGGGGAATGTCATGCTTTTTAATCACTTCTTGATATCCACACCTGTCAGGGGGATGGATTTTTTTTGGAAAAGGGAAAAATTTCACTAACAGGGTGTAAACTTTGTGTACAGCTTTTGGAAGAAAAAAGCTTTTTGTGCATACAGAACATTTTTGGGATTTTTTATTTTACTCTGAATTTGGGGACCAACACTTTACTTTTTTTATTTTTTTTGCTCTGTATATTGGTTGTTTGAGAAAGGTTTAAACCAAAATCCCCCCATCCAATGTCATACTCTGTTTTTGGGACATAATCAATAAACTACGTATCTGCAGTAGTCAAGCTGCTTATGCTGAAAACTTTGTTGTGCTTGTCAAATTAGTTTTTTAAATTTCCTTTTTTTTGGGCTTCAGAAAAAGCAATTTTTCCCTTTAAAACTATTTTTTTTTTTATTAGGTTTTTTTGGGATTTTGGCAATGGGGCCCTTTATCTCTCCCCCAGAGTAGATAACCTGTATCCCATTTTCAGCATGCTATTGTGCTCTCATCGGTATTAATGACTCATGATCTATTGGAATCAGGAATCCACCTTGTTTTTTTTAATAAAGAAAAATTAAACTACGAAATTTTTTGGCATTTCTTTTCCATGTACTGAAACCAAAACCTGCCCCCAAAATGCAATGTACCGAACTGGGGTGAACGTTAAACCTAACCCCTTGTGTTCCACATTTCCAATTTTTTCCCTGTATGAATAGACTCAAAAAGCATGTGGTGTGTTCCGGGTCCATTCCCATATAGATATGACAGTAACCCCAGTGTGGGGCCGGTGGTGCTCGGGGTTCGTGCGGTCAGCCTTCCATTTTGTCACCCCTATGGCCTGTTCGATGCATCTGGGTGGGGGGGGGCCCCTGAGGTGGTCATTGGGGGATCCATGGACAAAGTCCCGGGGAGGGGCGGTACTTTTACTATTAGTAATATGCCCTGTTATCAGAACTTTTTTTAAACCAAAACCTAAGTTGACAAACTCATTCTTTCTTAATGCAATTTAATTGCTCTCTTTTTCCCCCCTCACCCCTTTCCCCCTCCTCTAGGAAAATAGAGTTTTGTAAACCAGGGAACCTCAGTGCCCCTCCCTCGGTCTCACCCTCACCAACCAGGGCGGGACGGGCAGGTGGTTTGCACCTGGGAACACACACAACACTCCCTGGTTCACCCCTAATGTACAGACTGCGGGCAGGCAAGACAGAGGGTAGGGTACAACCTTCTTTTTTTTTGGGGTTAATGGCACTGGTTACTGCCGTGCAGCCACAATAACCAACACTTTGTTTTTAAAATGGGGGTTCCTGTGTTTTGAAAATCTCTTAATCCCGTCCCATGTCTCTCTCCGTGATTAACTGATCCGTCTATGGTCAATCCCTAGACCTCACCCTACAAATACTGTTACTGAACCTGGCTGACGGTTAGTACACATAACAGAACAACAACAGGAACCCTGGGTGTAAATAGGTAGCTTTTGTTTCATGTTGCCCGAAAATGTTCTAATGTCGACATTTTCATTGGGGGCAATCAAAAAGCATCATTACGGTGATCATTGTTCTTTTCACGCTACTTAGTGTGTAGGTTGTAGGTCGTATCCTAAGCGCTGGGGGAGGGGGGTTACTTAGGAATTCTATCCCCCATGCATCTGGTACACCCTTTCCCGGAGAGCATGCTCAGCCGCCGAAAAAAAAATGATGGCTGTCGTTTTTTGACTCTTACCAAACCCTGTATGTGTTTGTTTTTTTCGCATTGTTTTTAAAATTTTTTGTACATAATGTTCTGCTAAACCCCTCTCTTATGACCGAAAAGAGCTTTTGGCTCAGAACGCGATTCTCACCTTTAACTGGACTAATACTTTTTTTTTAAAGAGTTTATTGTGTTATCCACTAGACCTACCCACCGCCGGGAGCCTACCCTCTCAGCCCAGACAATTTTACACACAAACACTCAACAGGTCCTACATTCAAAATTACCAGGGAGCCTACGTTTCAATTTTAATACAGGTTGAATCAAAACTGTTTACACCGTAGTTCATATTTCCTAATTCATGAGTTGAATCTTGGAGTCCTTTTCCCTTACTTTAATTTACATTTAACGGTGTTTTTTTAAATTATTAGGCATTTAAAAATTGAATTAAAACTTAAATTTAAAAACCCTGTGGTTTCCTGATCTTGGAGATCTGGGAAAAAATGCACGTTTTTTGCCAAAAACATTCTCAGGGGCACCAATCCAAATAAGTGGTTTATATTGCAAAATGGAATCTTCTAAGCAAAAGAGCTACATTGGCCTCTGTCATTAATGTTGGATGGTTAGTGTGCATTGGTGTCTAGCTGTAGGCTGTTGTCTAGTGAATTGGGGCCACACACTGATCCGGAAGAAAACACTATGATAGAAAATAATTTTCACTTCTGGGCCCCAGACACAAAGCACACCAATACCCGCACACCTGAAAAACTAAGAATGAGCCTCTAACAGCTGACTACAAAGAAACAATTAAATCAGGGTAAATCTAAGTTTGGAATAAAGGCTATTTTTATCAGGTCGCATGGCCATTTTGGGGGAAAATGAGAAAGTAAAAAGGAAAATCTATGCGTTTAAAGGAGGGGGAAACCTTTTGGGGCCCCAAGTACAAAAAAATGGTTTAAACATGACAGAAGGGGGGGGTGTTTGTTTCTTTTCAAAGCTTTTATTTTAATATTTACCACTGCTTTTTAAAAAAATGGGAAAAATGTTAAATTACTTTTTTAAAGAGCCCTCCAAAGTTTGACTTTTGTTCCATTTAGGGGATTAATGTCCCCCCTTCATGGGAGCTATTTTATGTGCCTACATCATCAACAAAGCCTTTTACCCCCAAACGTAAATTTGAGGGAAAACATTCTCTGGGGGAAAATGCACTATTTTTTTTTTTTTAGGGAGATTTTGAATTTCCCATAAATCGAAACCCAAATTGGGAGGGAAAAACCGCTTGTGTGTGCTGTTTCTTTATGAAAAAATATCACTCTTATCTTTTCCTCTGTTTTTAATAGTGTGGCCCACAGTGGAAAAATGACAGATCAAAGCTGGGCACTTGAAATTAGTCACGACTGAAAAATGAAATTGTCAAGAATTAAGGGTTTTTAAAATTGTTTTAAAATCCTGCCCAAACATAGCCTGTGACTCTACTGGACCAAAACCGCTACAGGTATCTGATTGGGTCCGGAGAACTGAAAGGGGGACTGGGGAAAAAAGGAAACAGCTGTAACCTGATCACTCAAATTTAAGGATGGTTCTTCCTCATATCTGTCCACTCATCCTGCCCACAAGGGTTTGTATCTGGACTGGCCACCGGGCACTCTGTCCTTCTACGAATCTCCTTTGACACCTGACCCCCTGTTCCTTCCCTCTACTTCATGGCCGCTATACCCGGGGTTTGGTCTGGGTCTTCACTGACCCTTGCCAGTAAAAACTTTTGGCAAATTAGCTATAACAGTGTTGCATAAAAGGGCCTACCCCTTTTTCTTGTGTTATATAAAAGCTACTTGATTAAGTATTATTTTTTTCACCTTGAAATTTTTTTAAAAAAATCTACACAAAAAAAAGTTATTTTAATGCTCATAATATAGGGGCAGTTGAAAGGGGCCCTGTTTAATTTAACGCTTTAAAAGTAAAATGGATGGGAGAGGTCCCTTTTTCTGTTTAAAAAAAGCACTGTAGTAGCCTATGCTTTAACGTTATATACTGCTATACACAATGTGTTTCCCTGGAATCCGCAGAATCCAGAAAAAAACAGAAAAATCAAGCGTTAGTTTTCTCCACTTTTCCTGCAGTTGTTCTAATATGTCTGGTTATTTTTTTCCTGAATAAAAAAAATAAAAATTTTTGACTTTACAAAGGGATTGTTTCAGAGCAAGCTGGTTTGGAGTTTTTTGAAAAACAAATTCCCCACCTTCACACACTCTATTCTCCTCCTCACAAAACCCACTGAGGGTCCTGTGTCATCCTCTTGCTCCCCTCGGGAACCACATCACTCTTTTTCCTTTTCACTGTCCCTGATTCCCCTGCTTTCTTTCCCCCCTCGAAAAGCTTACATCGCTCGGCATGTTTTTTTCCCCCTGGTTGGGGCTCACCTCTTCAAAAAGTTTAAGCCCCTGCCGTCTTTGTTTTACCTTTAGATGGTGCTGTTAAACCGCAGTACCGCTAAAGGTTGTTACGACTAGCTTTATGTTTTACCTCCGTTCAAACCAAATTTTCTATTAAAAAAGGGTTGCATTCTTTCCTTTTCCTTGTGCCTCTCTCCACTCTCCTCCCCCCCTCCCTCCCCCCTTAAAAATGGGGCTTCAAATTGAAGGGACTACCTAAAGTGACATTTAAAAAAATTATTGGGTTTTAAAAATCAAAACTTATATTACTGAGTGGCAAATGATATGTAAAAATTTTTAAACATATAGGCTAAAAATAGAAACAGAAAGTCGGGGCATATAATTACACTTTGAGAGTGCACAAGGAAAAAAACGCAGTAATCATCTGGTAATAAAAGGGCTGTTATTTATAGTGAAAAAAAAAAGTACTATTTTCCCACTTGGGAACCAAAAGGGTTGCTAAACCTCATTCTTGTTTTCTCACAAAAAACTGGTGGAATTATGTGTGGAATTAAGTAAAGGTCAAATAGCGTATCTTAGACACACCTCTCCCACACGCCTTTCTGCGATCCCCAACCCCCAACAATACGGGCTGGCACATGCTTCCCCCCATGCTTGTTCAAGGTCGAAGTGCACAGACAAAAAGTGCATGAAAAATTCCTTTTATTTCGCATATTTTGGGTTCTGAATTGCCCCCTTAAAAGAGTTGTGTTCATATATTTTTTTGAGTCCTTTTCCCTTATTTCCAGGTCATTTAACTTTAAAAAAAAAATAAAAATAACTAAAATGGCCTACTTTTTTATTTAATTATTTCACCATGACCCTTTCATCTACTCTTAGTACGGTCTAAAACTTCTAAAACCATAAAAAAAAAATCACTACCTAAAAAAAATGCATCCATGATTTCTGGGTAAATTTTGACCCGAAATTTTTGACCCCAATTTCCTTGACCTTTCTTATACTTTTAATGGTGCCAAAAACAAGCTGCTTTCTGCACAAATTATACCCCTTGTACTCAGAGGCTGACAACACTGATCGAATTCAATTTACCTGCAATTTGACCCTTGAACTTGACTTTTCTAACTCTTGACCGCGGTCCTAGAAACAAGCGGCCGGAATGGGGCGACCATGACGACACATAGATATAGTATTTTTTCTATGATTTCGAGGGTGCAACCTGATCTAAAGTTAGCTCTTCCAAGGCAGCGCTCATGTGGCGGGGATTTAATCAGGGAAACTTAAAACCGTTCTACCTCATTTCCCCACATGTTAAAAGTGCAACCCAAGGAAGAAACCTAGACCCCTTACGCCCCACACGAGACCGTTTCCCCCGCCATCCATTGGGAAATCTGACCATAATTCTATCGTCCTGATTCCTGCTTATAGCAAAACTAAAGCAGGAACCCAGTGACTTGGTTAATAGAATGGTCAAAAGCAGATGCTAACTACAAACTGTTTTTCTAGCACAACTGAATATGTTCCGGGATTCTTTCCCATGGCATTGAGGATACACCCCATCATCCTGGCTTCTCAATAAGTGCTCTGATTTCGTCCCCACATGACCGTATGTACATACCCCCCCCAAAGCCTGGGATTACAGCAAAATCCGCACTGAGCTAAAGGGGGGAGCTGCCCCTTTCAAAGGGGCGGGACTCTAAACCCGGGCGCTTTAAAATCCTGCTATGCCCTCTACGAACATCAAAGGCAAAAGTCAAAACGGATTAAGATGGGAAACGTACTACACCGGCTCTGACGCTCGTCGGGTGTGGCAGGGTTGCAAACATTACAAACACAAGGGAACACGGGGCGACTCCCCCGTGACACAAACATACCAGACGACTAAAAACCTTCTATGCTCGCTTCGGGCAAGCAAAACTACATGCTGGGGCGTCAGCTGATCCGGGTGACTATGTATCACCTCTCCTAGCCATGTTAGTAAACTTTTAAACAGGTCAACATTCCCAAAGGGCCCGCAGACCCAAACGGATTACCGGGACTGTACTCCGGCTGTCTGACCAACGGCAAGTGTCTCACTGACATTTTCAACATGTCCCTGACTGATCTGTAATCTACCATGTTTCAAGCAAAACCCACCATATCCCTGTTTCCAAGAACCTAGTAACCTCCCAAAATGACTACCGCCCGGGTAGCACTCACTCTGTACCATAAAGTGCTTTAAAGGCTGGACAGGGCTCACATAAACATCATTATCCCAGAAACCCTAGACCCACTAAAATTTTTTCTACCCCCCCAAAAAGGTCCCAATGAAAATGATAAAAAAGATATCAAAACTTTAAAGATTGTTTAATGAAACCTAAGCTGAAATTTGGTGTTTGGGAGTGTTTGAATGAAAACCCAATGAAAGTGTTTTAATACCAAAAGTAGGGGCAACTCTGGGCCGAAAAGGCACTCAGGTAGTGCTACGGCCCCGTACATCACTAGGGGCCACTTCCTGCCATCCCGGCCCTCTATCCAGGGGGGTGTCAGGGGGAAGGCCCTAAAAATGGTCAAGACCCCACCCAAACCCTAGTCTAGACTGTTCTCTCTACTACCGCGGGCAAGGGGTACTGGAGTCCCAAAATCTGGGCCCAAAAAGGCTTTTTAAACAGCTTCTCCCCCAACCCAAAAACCCCTAAACAGCTAATCGGGCTACCCACTATTTGCTTGCCCCCCCCCATCCCACCCCACGCTGCTGCTACTCTGTTTATTATCTATGCATAGTCACTTTAACTCTCCCCAATGACATATTCCCCAAATTCCCCTCAACTAACCATGCCCCCCACATTGCTCTGTCCCGTCCCCCCCCTGTATTGCCTCCCTCTGTTTTTTTTTTTACGCTGCTCTTTAATTATTTAAATTTTTTTTTACTTTCACTTTTTTTTTAAAATGCATTGTTGTTAAAGGGGGCTTTAAATAACTTTCCTGTAGGTCTACCCTTTGTATTCGGCGCATGGGGGCAAATAAAATTATTTGATTTGAAGAAAAAACGATTTTTGCTAAATGTAAATTCGGATCACCGACGATCTGACGATTTATGACTTTGACATGCTCAAACTTTGGCCCCCAAACTTTTGAACGGTTGGGCTATAAACCCGGGGAAAAAGAGCATCTAAAAGGGACATTCTCGCACATTTAGATAAGGGAAACTTTCTGTACTTTCTGTGTTTCTGTACTTACTGTACTAACCGGGAAAACAAAACTCGTGTAAGCCAAATTGAACAAAAGGGTGGGGTTAAAAGACATAAAATACCTACGTAACAGCCCTTTTGAAATTCTTTTTGACCTCATTTTTTTTTTATACATACCACAACAAAAACATTTTCTAACAATTTTATACATTCACATGCAACCTAAAGAAAATACCACATTCTTTTTAGTAGCCCTTTCCTGAGTCAATGACCTAGTGGCCTCATTGGGGGAATGTTTTTAATTTTTTTCATAATTTCATAATTAAAAACTCTTTTTTTTTAAACGCTGAAATCCTTTTCTAGGAAAACGTTTTGTTTTTTTCTTTTCTTGATGTACATTTTAAAAGTGTAATTTGGGGATGAAAACTAAAAATTGAATACTTTCAACTCTTTCTCCCATGGTACGGGTGTCTTATTTTTTTTAAGCCCATAACCTGTGTGTGGGGTGTATACTTTTTGTTTCAAAGAGTTATTTTAAGACTACCAAGAAACACTCTGTGACCTGTTTACCCACTGCAAAAGGTTAACTCACAGTTTATCACAGATCGCTTTTCTGTCTCTCTAATGAAATAAAGCTGTGTTTTGTGTGTGTGTTATGTACTACTGCGTGTTGTCCCTTGTGAGGGTGCGTGTGTGTGGGGTCAGGTGAGCTGTGCTTCCCGGGGCGATGACGGGTTTCCTGTAAGGTTTGTGTGTTCTGCCTCCAGCGGGTCGTTTTGCAGGCTAAAGTGGTAGGTGGGGAACACGTGTTGAGGGGGGGGTGGATCCCAAACTAGGGCCTCTCTGTATGACTCCATAGTATGACCCCAACACAACAAAAACAGAAACCCCTTCTGGACCAAAAACAAAGCCTGCGGGAAAAATGACCCTGGTGCGGAAGGGGAGGAGAGAAAATGGGGGGATAGGATGGGGAAATGTTGGGGGTAAAAGGGAGGGGGAAGAGTGAGGAGGCAAGCAGATGTTAAGGTTGTGGGGGGAGGGAAGAAAGGGGGGAAGGGTTTTTTATTTTATTGACTATAATTGTTGGTTTGTTTTTGTAGTCATTGGTTTTATGATCGTAGGGCATGAAAGTCTGCGCACTTTTGTTCCTTTACTATCATTTGTGTGTTTCCTCTCTGGTGGGGAAACTCTTCACTGTCATAGGCCCCCTGGTGAGGACATGGGCTAGTCAAAGGAAAAGGGCCCCTTTTTAAAACTTTTTCCCCCTGATCATCTTCCATGTATACCCCCTACACAACAAAATTGAGGGGGAAGGGTGTGTCTGCAGAGGGGGAAATTTTAACATGTGTTGTGTGTGTTTGGGGTGGACTTGTTTTTCTGGCCCACAGGCTTAGGACGGGGGTGGGATACAAAAACTCAAAAAGCACGGGAAACAGGTTAATATCTTAAAGAACGCTACCGCTAGAGAAGAGAGAAGGAGAGGAGAGAGAGAAGGAGAGAGAACCTTTAGGTTTATCATAATAAAAATAATAATAATATCCCATTGCAACCTTTTATCCAACGCTTACAGTCTGTGTCATCATTTTTACTATTTTTTGGTCCCGGGATCGCCCACCCTGGCGTTACAAGCCCATGCCTACCAGTTAATCTACACATGAAATTTTGGGGGATTAGGATTCCCAAAATTAAACCCTAACTCTTATCTTGGCGTAACCGAAAAGAAACCCTACTTCATGTCCACATCCGGGTTCAACCCAAACCTCACCCAAACCCAGCTTCATGCCCACATCCGGGTTTCAACCCTAACCTAAACCCTAACCCTAGCTTCATGTCCCATCCTGTTCAACCCTAACCTCACCACAACTCTAATTTTGGCATAAACCTAACTCGCTTTATTTTTAAAACCCTGTTTAAAAACCCAATCCAAACCCCTCCAAATAGGGCCCCCCTTTTTCTGAATTCCATGCCCTGGTCTTTGGGGGATTTTTTGTGTGGGAAACACGCTTACATTGTTTTTAGGGGGTTGTGTTTGTGTACGACTGTTCGGGGAGCCACTCAGCCTGGCCCCACCCCGGGTGGCAGGGCGGTGGGGGCGGTAAATAGGTGTGTGGACCCTCTCAGAAACATACTGCTGCTGCGTGGGGACCTCCTCCACCCAGCTCTTGTTATTATCCCCCCTAAAAAATTAACACCCATTAAAGTGTTGTGTGTGTGTGTGGGGTTGTGTCAGATTTAAGTGTGCATTTTTTCACTGCTCCACTGCATCATCAATTGCACATTCGAGCGGGACTCTCTTTTCTGCACACACAACACAGTTTTTTTGCTCCCCTTTTTCCCCCAGGAGCACAAACATATTCTGGAAAAGAACCCAATTGATTCTCAACTACTTATACCTTCAATTATCATTTACATTTTTTTTTCAAATTGTAGTCTTATAGAGTTAAACTAAAAATAACTCTAATCAGGTCTTAAAAAACCGTTTGCCCAAATAACTGGCTGGTGCCCGGTAATAAGTGTCACCTACCTTACAGTATGTATTACTCATTTGTTAGTACACTAACGTTTCAGAATATCTACACAATTTTTTGGGTTACCAACTTCCGTTTATTTAATTTTTGTAACTTTTTTTTATTTTATTTTTTAAAATGTTGTTCTCTCCCATTTCATCATAATAATATATTTTTGACCAACTGTCCTTCTTTTTCCTTTTTTCAGGCGAAAGGATGTAATCTCCGAATGTGTGTATGTTATTCAGTTTTTCAGCTCAAAAACCCGAGACTGTGCCTGAGTGTATTAACTCAGATGCAGACGGGGCTGCCTCTGTTCAAAAATGGGGAATCCACACTGTAAAAAGAAAACTGGTAATGAACGTTTTAATATGCCCTTAAATAATAGGTTCGAAAAAAATAAATGGGTCCTTCTATGTCCTTGCGTGAAGCTGAATGTAAACTTTTTTTCTCCCCCTGCAGCTGAAGAGTTTGATTCACAGCGGAAGGCTTTTTCTTCTCTGGGTTCAGCTCTGAGGGCAAAACTCTCACACCTGAAGATGGTCTAGTAAAAATGAAATGCGGATTTTTGGAGTACAGCTGCTCTCTGGTGGGCTAGGAGTCCCCACTGTAAACTGGAGGTTTTTTTAGGTGAGGAAATATACAGAACTTTGGGAAAATTCTATCTCACCGTGTGTGTTCATATGTATGAATACACATTCCCACATTTGGGGATTATTTATCATGTGGGGATACAATGAGCCCACTAGTATATAACGTTCTGAGAACCACATTTTCTTTGACTTGGTGAGAGCGGGTTTTGTCCTAGGGTTTTTTTGCTAAAAACCTTTCAAAACTTTCTGGATGGTGCAGGTTTTTTGCTTGGCTGGGGAACATTCTCACACTTTAAAGGAACTTGACAAAAAAAACATTATTTTTTTGGTTTTTTCTTTAAATTTTTAACAGAATTTCCTAAAAGTTCAAACATGGTTAATTTGTAAATTTTAAAATTTTCTAGGGACGTTCTCCAACGGGTTTGACTTTGGAAATTTCTCAATTTTTTCAGAAACTTTAAGAAACCAACGTTCTTGTGGGAATTTCAGTACTTCACATAACTTTTTTCATACAGGTTTCCCTTTTTTCTTTTAAAAGTAATGTTCTAAAAACTTTAAAGAAAACTTTCCCAAAAAACAAAACTTAGTAAGTTCAAAATGTTCAAAAATTTTTTAAAAACATATACCTTTTCCTTCTCAGCGTCTCTCATTTTCTATATTTTTCAGGTTTAAAAAAAGCTTTGTATGAATAAAAATTAAAAAACACACTCCGCTCAGTGCACGGTGGACCAGTTCAATGGATAGAAATAAAGATCATAGGTGTGAATTCCTGCAGAGCCACAATAAAATCCAAGCAAATTTAAAATTTCATTGTCCTATTCGGGCTTGAGTTTAAAACATTAACCAAACTAGCATTTTATTAAAAGTCTTATTAAAACCTTTATGAAAGTTAAGGAAGTTACTAAAACCTTCAAAAAACCCAAATGATTTCCATTCTCAAAATGTTCAAAAAACCCCCCAGTTTACCGTAGAAAAACATTCTCAAACCCTACCGCAACCTAAAAAAAGGTACTCCCAGAACAGGCAAAATTTCCCCTTCCGTTCTCGAACTTTTTAAAAAAAAACGTTTTTTTAACCGGGTCGGGAAAAGTATGGCTTTTTTTCCCCCAGCCCCAAATGGAAAACCAAAAACGTGTGTTTTCCAACTTAAAAGGGAAACTCACGACCAAAAATATAGACCTGAAAAGTTTTGGTTAAATTTTTCATGAGCTGAAAATAAAACCCCCAGAGATGTTCCATAGCAAAAAAACATATTTCTCTAAAATTTTGTTTACAGCCCTTTTGGGGGGCTTTTTCCCCTTTTGCCAAAAAACCCCATCCACCTACGGGTATGGCTATAAATGACTGTTAAACAGCTAAATAAAACCAGAGTCTCAATTTTGGGGAAGCGTAATTGGCTGCTGAATGCAGGAATGTCCACCGATTTTTGCCAGATTTTTTTATGTTAATTTTCTCTACCAAACCCCACCCCCAAATATCCTTTTTAAGTTTTGGATATGTCCATCTGTCCCCCCTGCAGACCACGTGTAACCACAACAGCCCAGGACCTCCACTCCATTTTTTCCCCCCTTGGGGATCTCTGGAGCATCACCCGAACTGATGAACTGTGGTTTGCACAAACCCAAAATTTCTGCCAAACTGTCAAAACTGCCCAGGGAAGCCATCTGCGTGCTTGTCGTCCCCACCCGGGTCTTGACCTGTTGCATTTTTTCCCCGTAACCGACTTCAGAAATGGAAATATTGGTTTTTAAGGTTTTTAAATAACTTCCTTAACTTTCATGAAATTTCAATAACCTTTAATAAAACTGCTAGCTTAGGTTAAATCTCACCTTCAAAGGCCCCCTGGCCAAATGGAAGTGTGCTCTTTTACGGATAATCCCGTTTTTTAAATGTCTGGGCAGATGACGACTGGGGCCCTGTGGGGCGGTTTTTTCTGATGTCACATTTTGAACGACTGCCCCCCTGGGGTGGTGGTGTTATGGTATGGGGAGCATCTAAACCCAAAAACAATTGTATTTTATTGATGGGAATTTCAAAGCACAATTACCCTACGAGATCCTGGGGCCTATTTCGTGCCATTCTCCCCGCCATCACCTCATGTTTCAGCATGATAATGCACAGCCCCCAGTCGCAAGATCTGTAACCAATTCCGGGAAGCTGAAAATGTCCTAGTTCAGACTGTCACTTTTTTGGCATGTTTGGATGCTCGGGTCAACGTGTACGACACGTTTCCATTTCCCGCTAAATCCAGCCTTTGCACAGCCTTAAAAAGGGGAGGGGGACACATTCCACAATCAAAAAGCCTGAAAAACTCTATGCAACGAGGTGTGGTGGTCACACCAAATACTGACGGTTTCCCCACGCCCATCCCCTTTTTTTTAAGGTGTCTGTGCCAACAATGCATATCTGTTTTCCCTAGTCATATGAACCATAGTTTAGGCTAATAATTTTTTAATTGTATGATTTCCTTATGTAACTGTGCTCAAAAATTTTTAAAATTGGGTGCTGTTGCTTTAATTTTTGTTCTGTAAATGTGCAGCTTTTTTTCCCCGGGTGGCTCATGGGTGATAAAGCAAATTATTTGTCCTGGGGTTAATGGGGTTTAAAAAAAGCTATGTTCGGCCCGTTACAAAGGCCTTTTCCCGCAAAAAAAAATCAGAATGAGGGGGGGGGCTGCGGGAGGGTAAAGTGAGAGGGGTAATACTTTTTTTTTAATGCTTAAAACCAAGCACATAAAATGTTTTGGGTTATATTTTCTTTATTTTCTTTTGGTTTTCCCCGGGCCCCTATAGAGTCAAAAACCCCGGGAAACTGGAGTTTTTAAATTCATCAAAGCAGGCCCCGTTTTCACTGTACTACATTACGCCACACTGTAAATGTTTTTCCACGACTAATCACCACACCGTCAGTGAAGTGAAAGCAACTGAAATTTATTTTAAAAACCTTGGATATTGTGTGTATTTTGAGAAAGTGTGTGTGTGACTTTGTTAAAACGGGAAAACAAAACATTCTGCTGGGGGTTGTTTTGGGTTTTTGCCTTGCCCTATTGCAAAACAAAGGGGTTTTTGGCCACGGAAATGGAGAGAGGAGAGAGAGGGGAACGAGAGCGCAAAAGAGTGACCCGTGAACATGACAGGGGGGAGGTTGGGGTTAAAAGGTCAGGAAAAAGTATGTAAATCTTAAATATTGTTTTTAAAAGGGGCATCGGGGATGGACGAAAAGGGGGGGAGGTCACCGGGGAAATCATGAACTAGGGTGAATACAGCAATCGGGCGGGTTTTTCCCCACGCTGGGGGAAACTGTTAACAAAACCTTCCTCCCTATTCTACTCTGCAAAATTTGCCCCTTTCCCATTTAGACCCCCCTTTTAAACCAACCCCCTGTACACCCACGAAAATAAACCCAAATAGGTGGTGTTTTTTATAGGAAAACCCAAACTCCCTGTGACCTGCTCTCTCACTTGTGTTTTTTTAAGGGTTTCACTGCGCTCTGTGGACGAAGAAAACTTAACCCACAAAAACCGGGCCCTATTTTTTTAAAACACAGGGCCCCAAAAACCCATCTATCTTTTCTTTAAATTTTTTTTTAAAGCACACCCCCTCTTTCTTAAACATTTTTTAAAACCACAATCCCGTGGGCCCTCTTCTTGCCTCAGAAAGGGAAAATCCATTCCTTTGTTTTCAGCCCAAATATGTGCCCCCACACGCCCTTTTTAAAAGGGAACTTCCCTCATTTACCATGCCCAGTAGCCGTCCTCCCCTTTTTTTTGTTTTCCCCAAAGTCTCTTGCTCTATCCCCCCTTTTCTCTCTCCACCCTCGTTCGATCTTGAGCGTTTTTTAACAA
Organism: Coregonus suidteri; assembly: GCA_036851935.1. Classification (NCBI taxonomy): domain Eukaryota; kingdom Metazoa; phylum Chordata; class Actinopteri; order Salmoniformes; family Salmonidae; genus Coregonus; species Coregonus suidteri. The sequence continues at coordinate 14,652 of JAGTTL010001097.1, forward strand.
ACTAACAAACGGGATTCAATCTCCCTACAAACAAATCCAGTCTAATTTTGGAACTAGCTAGAATAACTAAGGGGGGAGGAGGAGAGAGAAGGGGAAGGGGGAAAAAAAAAGGGGTGGGGGAGAGGGAGGAGAGAGGGAATGGATGGGTTTTAGAGGGGGGAAGGGGAGAGATATTTACAGTTTGGTGATGTCAAGGGCGGGGGTATTTTGTGTGCCCTCCGCAGCAGGGGGGTTACTCGGGCCCAGCCCCCCCATGGGGGGAGCTAAGACCTCGGGGAGCCAGCTAAAACCCCCCTTTCCACCCGGGGGCCAGGCTTTTTTAGGGCACACATACCCTTTTCAACACACTTTTCGTTTTGGGTTTGTAGTTTTTTGTTTTTGTTGTTTGGGTCCTTAATTTGGGGTTTGGGGTTGTTGTTTTTTTGTCTGTGTCCACGCCCCCTGACCCCCTCCTCTGTGAAGGGGCCTGGCGGTTTCTCCACAAACATTTTACTAGCCAAGACTCTCTACTCCTCCCCCTCCCTCTACCCCACCCCCTCCAAAATAACTCCCCCCTTTTACTTCCTCTCTACTCCACCCCCCCCGGGCAGTTCCCTCCCCCAAACCCCTCTTTTGCTCTCCCTTTCAAACATCCTCCCCCCTTCCTCTTTGGGCCCCCTCCACCTCTCCGCACACTCAGGGCAAATACATGCAAAAAACCAAAGACCATCGCAAAACCCGACCCGAGCAGCACTGAGGGGTGGAAACAGAGAAGAGGAGTCACAGAAAGAGAGAAAAGGCCCTTTTTGGGGTCTGTTTAGCCGTGTGTTTGTGAGACGGTGTGTGTTTTACCCCTCAAAGTCTCATAAAGGAATAAAAATTTTGAGGGGCGGGCAGTGTCTGTATGGTGGGCTCTATTACAGAAAAGGGGATGAGGAGACCTATCAAAAAGAATAAAGGTGTTTGTTTTTTGTGATTGACTGTGTGGTTGTAGATAGGTTATATTTACCCTTTTTTAACCTAAAATAACTCCCCCCTCCGCCCCAGTAACTAAAAAAGGGCAGGTTTTTGAAACCCAAAGAAGGGGGGGGGGGGGGGGGTTATTGTAAAGGGTTTTTTGTGTGTTGTTTTTTGTATGTGGGACTGCAAATGGAACCCAACTCTCTACCCCACCTGACCTAAAAGGTTTAAAATCTGTATTTTGCTGGGTTTCGTGTGCGTCATTTTTAGCACCAATCCAAAGACATTCAAGCCAGTGTTGATGGTTTAAAATTTTTTATTATTTTTATATCGGGAATTTTTCAGGGTAGGGGTTTTTACAACCAAAAACACCACGATTTTCCTATACAGAACGGAACCGCCCCATCAAACCCTTTATAAAAGGTTCTGACTACAGTGAGCACACACACACACGTAAAGGGTTTTAAAGCTTTTGTGGGGTTGGGGTGAAGGTATGACTAAACCCGTAAACCCCCCTGGTTAGCTTTTCAGACCCTGAAACAGGGTGGATCCCTCCCCTGTCCCAAAACTAGCCAAATTTTATTAGTCTCTAGCCCCCCTCTGGAAAAATACACTTTTGGGATCATGATATGTGGAAAAATCCCATCATATCACATAAAAAAAACAATATTTAAATTTAAATTTTTAAAAAAACTCACTATTTCCCTTTTAAAAACAAAATATCTTCCCCACTGTGAGTAAAAAAACCTTGGGGGGTTCTGCCCCCCCATCACAAATGCTTTTTAAAAAACCCCTAACCCTTAACTAATTCACTAATCTACATGAAGGGGCATGCCTAAAAAGGAAAGAAGGGAGAGAGGTCTTTTGATACTGATAAGATGATAGAGCATGAGGAAAAGTATATGAAAATGTCCCAAAAATACCAAAAACCCCCCATGTGCACACACCACACCAGGGTCTGATGCTGGGGGAAAAAACCTAAAAACCAGAAAAGTCATTATTCCTTTATTTCCCCATTATAAAACACACACACACACACACACACATCAAAAAGCAACCCGCTTAAACAACCGCTTTCCGATACTCTGGAAAATTTAACCAAAAAAGATAAGGGGGTTTTTTATTAATATACTGTTTAAATTTTTAATACGTTTTCATTAAAAACCACAACCTAATAAGGTTCAAATTCAAAAATAAATTTCATTTTTAAAACTCTGTGGAGGGGGGATCGGAAGGGTGGGGAGTGTTTTTTTTTCTACGCGAACACTGGGGGTTTTTTTGTGTTGCCTTTACGCTTTTTAAAAAAATAAAAATAATTTCTATTTGCAAAACGCTTTTTTCCAAAAACGCTTAGTCCCTGTGGCATACATTTTTAAATTAGGGGGGGTCCCGGGGATCGAACCCAATACCCCGGCGTTAAAAAGCGCCATGCTCTACCAATTGGCTACAGGGACCCCAACCCCTTTTTGTTCTTGTTTTTGTCATGTTTTGTTCTTGTTTTGTGTGAATAATCCACGTGTGTGTGTGTGGGGTGTGAAAAAATCAAAACCGTATGTGTTTGTATCCCTGCTGTGTGTGACTCCCCACAGGTGTGCCCTTTTATCACTCCACAAAATGTTCTTTTAACCTGAGGGTTTTAAAATCCCAAATCTTCCCCACTTTCATCCCCGCAAAAGAAAAACCGACAATATTTTTAAATTTCCTGTAAAAGTCCCCACCCAAAAAGAGGGGGAAAGATAGGGGTGGATTTTCATAAACAGTCTGGATTTTCATGGGTGAAATGATTGGGAAAATCAAATAATTTTAAAATGGAACCTTTTTGAACACATTTAGTCTTTGAGGATCTTTCTGTCGTACAGCTAAAACATTCCCCTCATCCCCCCGGTCTCCGACTTTACTCTGGGGTGAGGATGTGACTACGGCCCAGAAATGGGGTGGGCGTCTCTTTTACTTAACAAAAAGTGGGAAAAACCGGCCACTGGAGAGCTGAGCAAGAACTAACAACAAAACCCACAAAGCTTGATCGCACACACACATGCCCCAGGGTGGTGATGTAAGGTTTTTAGGACGACTACGCAGAAGGGAGGGGCAAACATCACATTAAAACTGTTTTTAAAGCTGTTTTTGTTTAGGGGCTTTGGGCTGGCTTCCCCAATCCCTTTTCCCCTTCTGCTTTTTGACCCTCCAGCCCCGTAGATGTTTCCCAGACCCCGACCTATGGCAGGGCAGGGTGCTCCCAAGAATACAGG
>JAGTTL010001098.1:0-17833 GCA_036851935.1 Coregonus suidteri
TTTTAAAAAAGGGAAAATTTCATCTCCCTCCCCTAAACCCTTCTGGGGGGAAGCTGCTAAACCCCCAAGTGTTTAACATCAGTTCTGGAAAACGTGTGAAACTTGAAAATGTATGTGATATAAACCCGAGAGGTATTTTTTTGGGTGCCAAAATATTTACTGGTTTTCTCAATTCCCACTCAAAAAAAAGTTCAAACTGTACCGTGCCTGCAACCTGGTTATGTTATCATCAACTCCAGGGTATTTCAAAACACGGGAATAAAATCTCCACATGTATTGTCACATCTTTACCAAGCTGCAAAAAATGTGCTGCAAGCAGTATCCAAAAATCCATTGGTTGTAGTGCCCAATTTTACCCATTCTGGAAAACAAATTTTCCAAAGGCTGGCATAAATATGGTTTTGGTGATTCCTATTTTGATGATGTAAAAATATTTTTTGTCTGGGGTGTAAATAGGAGCAACCGACCGCACATGACACTTTTATGAAATGTTTAATCCAGTACTAATAAGCATGCACCCAATAAGAAATGACTGTAAAAACTGTGGATTGATGAGAATTTAAAACTGTTTGGTTAAAAGGGGTTGAGGCAAGGGAATGGCAAAAAAGTCGGGCTGCATAACCGTTTTGGAAAAACCTACTGCAAAATTGAGAAATCCTTTGCTAAACAAAAAAAAAATAAAAAAAATAAACAATGAAACAAAAAAAATTTTGTAAAAAGTTTGAAGAAAAAAGCTTTGGGACCCCTTTAAATGACTTTTTGGGAAAAAAAAGGCAAACTCCCCCCATCTTTCATTGAATCAGAGGGCTCATTCATACAAAACCCACTTTATTGAAACTACTTTAATGTTTTTTTTCATTGGGCAAGATTGCAAACTTGGCATACATGCCAGCAACAAAACCTGAACCCTACCATCAAGATAACCTGACCAATTTGAAAGACAATTTTGAAATTTTGAATTCTGTAAAGTGATTGTGGAAGAGGTAAACATGTTTTTGATGGAAAATTACTGAGGATGATACGGACATATTGCCACGCTATTTGCCTCTCTTCAATCTAACAAAAAAAAAAGGGTGTGCCCTCAGGCCTAAAGGGAAGCAAAAAGTCATTCCGCCCCAAAAAATAGTAAAGCCCCCTTTTATGGCTCAAACACCCGCCCAAATCAGCCTGTTACACCCTTTAAAAAAGTTTTAAAAATTTACTTTTTCCAAGATCAGTGCTATTTTCAGTAACAAATAAAAACAGACTTTCGCACGCTTATAGGGAAAGCATTCAAAAAGCACAGCCTTACACAAATGACTGTGTTTGGTTGAGAAAAATTGAAATAAAAAGATTGTGGGAGCTGTTTTTTTAGAAATTTAAGTGCCTTTTGACATTATAAATCATGTCTTCTCTGGAGAAGGGGTTTGGTTTTGGCTTAAAACCCCCTGCTTATGGGGTTGAAGTTCCTGTTAACAAAACACAGGGATATTTTTAATGTAGCCTCCCAAACAAAATCCAGGAGAATCGGCATTCCCCGGGGCAGCTGTTGGCCCCCTTATTTTTTTTCACTTTCTAGTGACTTCCCACGGGCTTGAGTAAAGCCTTTTCTCATACTGTATTTTACAAAAACAGCATTGTTGGTATTGATGGTCCTTATTCATTTATTCATGCAACAGTGGATCAACTACCAAAAAAACCTGTGTCATCGGGTGTGAAAAAATAACGCATGTAAATAATTGTCATCACATAAAAACAAATTTTTGTCTATAAACTCCCCTTTTCTGTTTCCCCCCTCTCAAACAAAACCCAAATCTTCTTCTCTTTTGGGTTTGGTTCAAACCCTGGTTTATAAATTAACTGAGGGGAACTGGGGCTGAGGGTAGATACAGTTTAGGGAACATTGATGAGGGAACATAGGGTTGAGGAACTGGGTTTGGGGACATTGATTTGAGGGAACATGGGGCTGAGGGAAATAGGGCTGAGGAACTAGGGCTGGGGGAACTGGGGCTGGGGGGAAAAGGGTGGGGGGACATAGGGCTGGGGGGAACAAGGGGCTGGGGGAAATAGGGCTGAGGGAAACAAGGGCGGGGGGAACGGGGGGCTGAGGGAACAAGAGCTGGGAACATGGGGCTGAGGGAACATGGGGTGGGGGAACTGGGCTGGGGGAACATAGGACTGGGGGAACTGGGCTGGGGGGGAACATGGGGCTAGGGAATAGGGCTGGGGGGACATAGGGTAGGGGCATGGGGTGGGGGGCCCAAGAGCGGGGAATATAGGGCTGGGGGAACATAGGGCTGAGGAAATGGCTGGGAACATAGGGCTGAGGGAAAGGGGGTAGGGAAAACATAGGGTGGGGGTGGAGGAGCGAGGGAACATGGGCTGGGGGAAAAAGGGGTGGGGGAACATAGGGTGAGGAACATGGGGCTGAAAACATGGGACGAGGGAACATGGATGGCGATGTACCCTCCTTTTTTTCCCACATGATAAAACAAATAAAGTTGTTTTTCTCTTAAAATGGCATCAACTGGATAAATTAATACAATAGAGCCTATAATAGTTTTTACTGAATTAAAACGATGTTTCTTTGACAAAATGTTGATTGAGACATCCAAATATTATTTTTATCCTACGAAAAAACTAGGAGAAAAACTAGAAAAAAATGTGTGTGAGTATGCACAATGAAATCAGACCTTCAGGTGACATTTTTAACTTTATTTTTGTTGTGGAGTTAATGTGTTTTTGACTTTCTTGGTATTTGGGGCTCGAACACATTCCCATCAAAACGTCTTCATTCTCTGTAGACATTTCAGGGGTTGAGCTGGCCACACTGCTGCTTTGGGAGAGGATCCCTCAGGCCCGAATCACACATTTTTCCCCCCCTTCCTCCCCCCCTCCCCCCCTCTCTCACACCTAAAGTATTTTAACACTCAGTCAGTTCATTCCTTTTGGGAGTGTGTCTTCATTGCATGCTAATGTACCTCTCACGTCTCCATCCATTTACTGTATCTGCTATGCCAGGATAAAAAACCAACGCAAGGACAACCCCATAGATTACATGTACAAGAATAGGAAATAGGTCTGGACTAATGTGTTGTGTGCCCCATTCGCTGTGGCCATTTCAAGAGTACTCGTTATTTGGCAACATTTCACGCCCCTCGGGAACCCCCCATTTTTTTGTTAGTACCTTTTTAAAAGACAACGAATCCAAACCCCTTTTTAAACTTTTATAGGGAAAAAAATGCCCTTTGAGACCCCAAAAGGGAAACTTGCCCCGCCCGCCCCCTGTCCCCCGCATGTTTCCCAAAGGTAGATTCTTTTGGATGCGTTTGCCCACCTGTTAAGCAAAGGGAAAAAAGCGGGGGCTTCACAGCTTGTTCGTCCCGGCCGCTCCGGGGGCTGGCCCAGTTTAATGTTTACTGGATCTAGAGCTGTTTGTTTTGGTGTCTGTGTCAACACAGAGTTCTAAATCCCACGGCCCCAAAAACAACCACGAGACAAGCAAAGTAAAAAAACGGGTTTTTTACTAGAAGTTCAATTTTCAAAAATGACAATAGCTTAAAAAGCGTTTTGTTTTTTTCGTTGTCTTTTTAAAAAAATATACCGTCTAAACGTGGTCCGAGGGTCTTAGTCCGAGTACATGGTCTTAACCTGACTCATTATGTCTAGGGGGCTGGAACCTGACTCTTTTGTCAGGGTCGGAAACCTGACCTTATGTCTAGGGGTCTGTAAAACCGACTCTTATGTCTAGGGGTCGTAACCGATATTATTTTTAGGGCTGGAACCTGACTCATTATGTCTAGGGGTCTTAACCTGACCATTATGTCTGGGGTCTGTAAACCCCACTCATTTTGTTAGGGGGGGCTGTAACCGACCATTATGTCTATGGGTCGTAACCTGATCTTATGTCTATGTTCTGTAAAAACCTGACTCTTATTCAGGGGGCTGTAACCTGATCATTTTGTCTAGGGGTCTGTAACCTGACTCTTTTGTCTAGGGGGCTGTAACCCGATCATTATGTCTAGGGGGCTGTAACCGACTCATTTTCTGGGGGCTGGAAACCCCTCATTATGTCTGGGGGCGTAAACCCGACCATTATGTCTAGGGGCCCCGTAACCTACTCATTATGTATGGGGTCGTACCCGACTTTATGTCTAGGGGCGTAACCTGACTCTTTTCTAGGGGTCTGTAAACCCGATCATTTGTCTAGGGGGCGAACCTGACTCATTATGTCAGGGTTTATCCGAGTACATGGTCTGTTGCATTTATGTGAAAAATACGTTGAGGCGTTGTGGGGGGCATGTGCCCCAGGGAGAAGGCAACTTTTTCAGAGTCCCCGGGGGGGGGGGGCTCCCCCTTGCCCTTTGGTCGGCCATTCAAAACGACGTTATGTGTTTCCATGGGATGAAAATAATATACACAAAAAAAAACTACACATAGGCATTTTCAAAACCAAAGGGCCAAAAAACCTGAGCCTGACGCTCTCCCAAACCAAAACCCCATCCTGACAGCTTCCAAACCAAAACCCGCATCCCGACACTCTCCAAACCAACCACATCCCCGCAGCTCTCCAAACCCAACCAGCATCCTGACACTCCCAACCCAACCCCATCCTGACAGCTCTCCAAACCAACCCGCATCCTACAGCTTCCAAAACCCCCCGCATCCTGACGTCTCCCAAAAGGGCACTCGACTGATCCCCTTAATTGGCCACCCCGATATACTTTTCAAAACCCGTCTCAGCTCCGGACAAGGTTGCTGCTTCCCGAGCAGGTTCGTTTGCTCTTCCCGAGCAGGGTTCGTTCGGCTCTTCCCGAGCAGGGTTCGTTCGGGGCCCTTCCGAGCGGGGTTCTTTCTGCTTTTCCCCGAGCGGGGTTCTTTCTGCTTTTTCCCGGGCGGGGTTTTGTTCCTTTTTCCCGAGCAGTTTCGTTGGCTCTTCCCGAGCAGTTTTCGTTCGGCTCTTCCCGAGCAGGTTCGTTTGCTCTTCCGACAGGTTTCGTTCTGCTCTTCCGAGCAGGGTTCGTTCGGCTCTTCCCGGGGGGTTCGTTCGGCCTTCCCGAGCGGGTTCGTTCGGCTCTTCCCGAGGGGGGGGGCCCCTCCTACATCAGTCGTGGCTAGCCTGTAGTCCGTCTGCGGCTTTCCCTTCAATCCAAGCGGCCACTTGTTTTAGTGTCCATTTATTTATTTTATTGTTTTATTTTTGCACCAAAGATAACAGTGAGAGAAACAATACAGATAAAAAATACAAATTAAAAAAGGTTTGGAAAGCCCAAGGGTTATATAAAAACCAAAAAAAAAAAAACAATAAAATACATTCCACAATACAATTTCGCATTGCGTCGGGCGGTCCCCATTCTGTATTCATGGGGTACAACAACATACAAGTAGAGATGTAATGATCTACACCTTGGGAAACACACTTTTGGCGTAAGCAATTTCCTTTCATGCTATAGGCCCTTATATTTTTTGTTGTAGCCGGGCCGACTGGGTCCGGCTGTCCCTTCTCTGGGCTGGGCCGGGTGGACTTAAGTTTTCGGTTTGGTCCCCCCCCCCACTGCGTTGGGGGAGGTCCTCGCGGGGGACAACAAACAAATTTTAGAGTGTATACTGATCAACAAATTTGGGGTCCACAACCCCAAGAGAAAAAGCACTTTTCCTTTAGTGTGTCTGTAATGGGTCTTCCCACAGGCGATCAGCCGAGAGGAAACAGCGGTCGAGGCGCTGAAGTCGGAAATCCGTGGGGAGTTCCAATTCGAACGGGCCCGTTGAAGGTTTTGTGTCCCAATTCCTTTTTGTCTAGTTCGGGGGGGTTTTTGGCGTTTGTTCGGAGAGGGAGGGGGTGACGAGGATTGGGAAACCCTGTCTCAAGTCAATAGTCCCCTGCTATTTTGTAAATCAAGCACACCAGGGAAAATAAGCAAAAAAGTTCTTGAATTTAATTCAATTTCCCCAAGTGAAATGTAAGGATTAAGTGAAAGGCAATCGGGGTATAAACAAGGAGAGAGAAGAGAGAGAGAGGAGGAGAGAGAGAGGGGAGGAGAGAGAGAGAGAGAGAAAAGAGATAGAGAGGGAATTTGAAGGGGAGGGAGAGGAGAGAAAGAGAGAGAAAGGAGAGAGAGAGAGAGAGAGAGTGTCATGTTTTTTCCCTAATAACCAAGAAATACATTTTATTTGACAAAAATAATGGGGACTTTTCAATATATCATAGCTAAAAACGATAATGTCCCAAAAAAAAGAAAGTATCTTTTTACAGAAAAAGTAAGCCTACATCATCTGCAACCACCATTCCACGTGTCGTTTGTAGCCTATCAGAAACTTTTAAAAACCAAAATGCAAAACAAAAAAACTAATCTTAATCATTTTACCCAAATCTTTTCCCCACGCATTTTAAAAAAAAATATTTCCAAAAATTCAACAAACTTTAAATTTGGGGTTTTAAAGCCCCTTTAAAACGACATGTCCTCCTGACATTTTCTACAAGTTTCCCCTTAAAACGATTTTGAAAACAATTTATTTTAAACCTTAGAAAATAGTACATCTGTCTCTCATCAAAATTTCCCCCCCGGGTCAAAATAAAAAAACATATTTTTTTACATTGTGAGAGATTAGGGTTGGGGGGGTCGGGGGGGTATTGGAATTTTTCCCCCAGCAATTAGCGCCACTGGAACAAAATTAAAAAACTCTAAAAAACAAACATGGGTTGGGTGTGTGTCAATTTGCTGGCCCACAGGCTGAACTTCAGTGTCTATGTTGTGTCCTCAAAACCTTAAAAATATGCCCCCCCTGTCGCTGACTGAAATGTTTAAAGTTCTAACTTTTTGCCACCAGGATATTTACTCTATATAGCTGGGGAACTTATTTTACTCAATGCCCAAAATAAGCCTTTTCTGTAAAACTATTTTGATTATGCTGTATGTACATATTGCTCTTTTTTGGGGGTTTCATGAAAATAATTTTTTCTGGTGTTTTTAAAAGGGGGTTTTATAAAATAACTGTATTTTTTAAATGCCTGAATATCAAAAATATATTTTTGGATTTTTCCATATACTGCAAACACCTCATGGGCTTAAAAACAAAGAAAGAACAACATAACTCATCTTTAAAGTAAATAATATAATCACATTTTTTGCTGAAAAACAAAAAACCTGCTACCCAATGTCTACATTTTTTCCAAACTCAGAATAGATAATAATAAGGTATTTGAGGGAGATATGTTCTGAAGGGGGGTTAAAATGACTAGGGATCAGGTAGATAAAATAAGGTATTTGAGGTAGATTGTTCATGAAGGCAGGGAAAGTGGGCTAGGCATCAGGGTAGATAATAATAAGGGATTGAGGTAGTATGTCTGAAAACAGGGTAAGTGACTAGGCATCAGGGTAGATAATAAAATGGTATTGAGGTAGTAGAAAATGAAAAGGGAGGGTAAAGTGACTAGGCTCAGGATAGATAAAAATAATATAATATAAAATTTAATAAAAGTAAAAAACTATGGATTTACCACTCGTTGTAATAATATTTGCGAGATTCTTCCCAATTTCTAATCTCGTGGGAGTGAAACAGGCTTGCGGGTTTTTCTAGCATCCTGTAGGGGGCCCCTGTATCTTTGCTGAAAATTCTATTTAAAAAAACCCCACGACTGATGTGTGGGATTGACCATTAGGGGGTGCTAGAGCAGTATATATGATGCAACCATCATACACTACTGTCTCGGATTTCAAGACAGGGGACTATAAAGGGGCATTCTCAAAGGAAAGCATGTCCACCCCAGTTCCCTCTTTTTTAATGCCCTGTTTTTCTTTATTTTTTTATCGTTAATCAAACACAGGAATCGCGTTGAGTTTACTCTCTTTTGAAGTGACCCCGATACAGTGATGTTTCTATCTCTATGATTAATTTTAAAAGTGGTCCTTACAAAAGCCATGAGGATACGTGTATGATGAAGAGGTTGACAGGACTGGACCCTGGCCCACTGATGACTATAAAAAATGATGGAGGATTTCTCTTGTGAAGACCCCCAATTTAAACTAACAGATAGGGTTTTTAATACCCTTTGTAGAGGGGGAATTATTATTGATATGTTCTAGTTATCAACCTTCTGCAAATGGTTTTTTTCCCATGTGTGAAAAAACGACTTAGTGAGGAATGTTTTTTTAAAATCTGATTATATGCCCCTGTTTCCCAGTACTAAAATAACCTGCCCCAATTGATAACTAATGGCTGTCACGTTTCCCTGTCTGTTCTCTTTTGGGAAGAAAGAGCCTGCATTTTGATGTCTTTTTTTCGCCCAGTGGATCTCTTGCTTGTCCTACGTTTAGTGTTTTTCCATGCCAGGGAAAATAACGCTCACTTATTTGCTACAAAATGATAAAAAAAGTTTTAGGATGAGAGAAGTGTGGGGTTGTGTTGTGTGTGTGTGTGTGTGTGTGTGTGTGTGGTGTTTTGTTTGTGTTTGGTGTGTGTGTCGTGGGTGTGGGGGTGTGTGTGGGGTTTTGTGTGTGTGTGTGTGTGTGTGTTGTGTGCATGCAAGTTGGGATGCGTCTCATTTTTTGGGGATGAGATATTGAAAGAGTGGGGACTGGTTTAAAAACTTAGAATTTTAAATTTAAATGATTTTAAAAATTCTTGCTACCAAAGAATGTTATTTATAGGGGGGGGGGATACAATTTTTCCCCAGCTCTGCAGATTTTGCTGCGAAGAGACAGAATCATTAGATCATTTGTTTTGGTACTGTCCCTTTGTAGCTGTTTTTGGGACCCGGGTCCGGGAATGGCTAAAGGTTTGCAATATTTACCTGGACTAGCAAACACTACTGCAGATAGCACACTGGGTGATCTAAAAAGTAAAGCAACGATCATAATATTAATAACACTTTTAGCAAAAATGTTTTTTTTAAATTTACGACTGTAGAACAATGAAATAGAAAGGTTCGAATTTTTTAAAAATTGACAAATATATGGAAAAATAAAAAATCCAATATGGAGGGTTTTAAAGAGAAGATGGGAGGTGTTGAAGGGGAGGGGGGGATTGGGACTATAACAAAAACTAATAACAACAAATAATAGAAAGCTCTGTGCCCAAAATAATTATAGGTTATAGGTTAAAGGGGTTTTGTGAAAGAGCCCCTTTTAGAAAGAATGGCATATAGAAAGAAACCAGATGGACATCATGAAATGACGGGGGGAAAGTTCAGGAGTAAAAAAAAAACAAAATATAAAGATTGAAAATTTGACTGTGTCCATAAAATTAAATTTTAATATGTATGGGCGGGGAGTAGAGGCCTAACGTTGTTGTTCACTAGGTTACTCAATTGGGAAGGGGTGGTGGGGTTGGAAAGTAATAAGGGAAAATATTTTTTAAAAAAAGGATATGTGTGTGTATAGGAGATTATATTATTTTTGGGGGTTAGTGGGCGGCGGTAGCTTAGTGGTTAAAGGGGGTTTGCCGAAACCGAAGGTTGCTGGTTCTAATCCCGAGCCACGGGTGAAAAATCTGCGATGGCCCTTGAGCAAGCATTAAAAAATTTGCTCATGAAAGTTGCTCGGGAAAAGAGTCTCTAAATTATTTAAAAATTAAATGAAAAATTGGTGTGTGTGTGTATACGTCCTCCTCTCCAAAACACATCGCTCAGCCCAGCAGGGGCCCAGGGCATCACCAGCCTCCCAGGACCCCCTCCCCCTTCTCCTGGTTTTCAACTAACGGGGGAGAGAAGATGGGGGGGGACGTAAGGCCCCCCGTCTCCTGGTCCACCTAAAAGAGGAAGAAACAGAGGGAAGGCGGGGGGGGAGACATGGGGAACTCAAAGGTCAACTCTGGAGCCTAATTGGGTTTTGGGAAAAGCCGATGGGATTTCTTTTTCCTGGGGGGGCGCAAGACTTTTGCTCACCCCACCTTAGGCCCTGCAATCCCACCACCTTCCCCCCACCTTATCTTATCTCCCTTGTTTTAAATGCAACAAAAGGGAAGGAGGATAGGAGGAGGGGGAAAAAAGGGAAAAGGAGAACCTGTTTATCTATCCATTGTGTTCATCATACATAGGCCCTTTTACCCATCCATATTTCATCTATCCATCAGGCCTGTTTATCTATCACATATTTTTCTATACATCAGGCCTGTTTCCTATCCCTCATGTTCATTCTATCCCCCGGCCTGTTTTCCCATCCATAGTTTATCTATCCATCGGCTGTTCCTTTTCCATCCGTTTTCTATCATCAGGCCTGTTTCTAATCCATCAGGGCCTGTTAATCTATCCTCAGCCTGTTTATTCTATCCATTCAGGCTGTTCCTTTATCCAGCAAACCTGTTTTCATATCTCCATCAAGCCTGTTCATGCTATCCATCAGGCCTCGTTATATCTTTCCAGCATGTCTGTTCATCTTCCATACAGGCCTGATTTATCATCAATCAGGACCTGCCCCTTATCTAATAATAAGGCTCTGTTATCTATCCCGGCAGGCCCATCTTCCACTCTATCCACGCCCTGTTTCATCTCTCCATCAAGGCTGTTCATATATCCATCAGGTCCTGTTCAGTCTGTCCATTCTTCTCATGCATGTATTTATCTAACCTTGTCAGGCCTGTTTAACTATCCAGCTGGTCTGTTTATCTAAGTAATAAAGGTCCGTGTTCTATCGATCAGGCAATCAAGAAAACATCAGGCCTGTTTATCTATCCATCAGGACATGTTTATTCTATCCATCAGGCCGTTTATATATCCCATCAAGGCCTGTTCTCACACTCTCCGATCATGTTTCATTTACAATCAGGTCTGTTTATCTATCTCATCAGGCCTGTTCATCTTTCCCTCATGCCTATCATCTATCTATCAGGCGGTGTTTGTTAATCTATACATATGGGCCTGTTCAACCTATCATTCCTGCCAACAGCCAGGCTTGATCATTAATCCAGCAGACTTTTTTGATCCCATACAGCCAGGGCCTGTACATTCTATCCCACCAAGCCGGGGTGTAATCTATCAATCCGCGCCTGTTTATTCTATCCATCAGGCCTGTTCATCTAACCATCCATCAGGCATGTTTCATTTATCCATCACAACCTGTTCTTATCCATCCAGGAACTGTTCATCTTCTTGCAGGGACTGATTTTATCTATACCGCCAGCTGTTTATCTATTCCTCAGGCCTGTTTCTCTCCATCATGTTTTTTATCATCAGGCCTGTTTATCTATCCATCAGGCCTGTTCATCTTTCCATCATGTTCATTTATCCATCAGGCCTGTTTCATCTTTCCATCATGTTTTGTCTATCCATCAGGCAGGCCTGTTTATCTATCCATCAGGCCTGTTCATCTAATCATCAGGCCTGTTTATTCTATCCATCAAGCATGTTTATCTATCCATCAGGCATGTTTATCTATCCATCAGGGCCTGTTTTTCTATCCATCAGGCCTGTTCATCTCTCCATCATGTTCATTTATCCATCAGGCCTGTTTATCTGTTCATCCATCAGCAGCCTGTTCATCTGCCATCATGTTCATCTAATCTTTCCAGACAGGCCGGTTCATCTAATACATATGGCCTGTTCCATCTATCCATCCTGTCAACAGCTTGGCTTGATCATTTATCCAGCAACAAGCAAGCCCTGTTTAAATCTATACAGCAGGCCCTGTTTCTTCTATTCCACCAGGCCTGTTTATCTATCCATCAGGCCTGGTTTATCTATCCATCAGGCCAGTGTTCCATCTTACCATCAACAGCCAGGCCTGTTTCATTTATCAGCAGACCCTGTTATCTATCCAGCAGAACTGTTTCATCTATCTTGCAGGCCTGATTAGGCTAGCCATCAGGCTTTGTTTATCTATTCCTCAGTCCTGTTCATCTCTCCCATCATGTCTTCTTTTATCCATCCGCAACCTGTTTATCTATCCATCATGGATGCCTGTTTCATCTTTCCATCATGGTTCAATCATATCCATCAGGCCTTTTCCTCTATCCAGCAGGCTGTTGATCTATCCACCATGTTCATCTATCCATCAGGCCGGTTCATCTCATACTATATGGCATGTTCATCTATCCATCACCCGGTTTATCTATCCATCAGGCCAGTTCATCTATCCATTCAGGAACTGTTCATCTTTCCAGACAGGCCTGGTTATCTAATGCAGCAGGCACTGTTCATCTATCCATCAGCGCCTGTTAAATCTATCAATTCAGGCTCTGTTTATCTATCCACCAGGCCTGTTCCATCTATCTATCATGGCCTGTTCATCTATCCATCAGGCCTGTTTAATTCTAGCCAGCAAGGCCTGTTTATCTATCCATCAAGCCTGATTCATCTATCCCTCAGGCCTGGTCATCGATTCATCACAGTCAGTCCTTTTCATTTTATCCATCAGACCTCTTTATCTATCCAGCTAGGGCCGTTTCATCTATCCATCAGCTTTGTTTATATAACTAATAGCAGCCTGTTCATCTATCCATCAGGCCTGTTAATCTATCCATGGCAGACTGTTTATCTCTCCACCAGGCCTGTTTATTCTATCCATACAGAGCCTGTTTATGCATCACATCGGCCTGTTTATCTACTTCACAACAGAGGCCTGTTTATCTATCCAGCCATAGGCCTGTTTATCTATCCATCAGGAGCTGTTTATCTAACGATCAATCCTGTTAATCTATCCATTCATGGCGGGCCTGTTCCTTATCCATCAGGCCTGTTTATCTATCCAGGCAAAGGCCTGTTTCTCTAGCCATCAGGCCCTGGTTAATCTCTTCCAGCAACATCAGGCCTGTTTATCTATCCATCAGGCATGTTTATCTAATCCCATCAGACCTGTTCATTTCATCTATCCAGCAACAGCAAGCCCTGCTTTATCTATCCAGACAGGCCTGTTTATCTATCCAGCAGGCCTGTCGTTCATCTATCCATCAAGGCATGTTAATCTATCCATCAGGCCTGTTTATTCCATCCAGACATGGCCTGTTCATCTCTCCATCAGTTCATTTATGCATCAGGCCTGTTAACTATCCATCATGGCCTGTTCATCACTTCCATCATGCTTTTCATCTATCCATCAGGTCCTGGTTTATCTAAATCCATCAGGCTCTGATTTATCTATCCATCATGTTCATACTATCTATCAGGCCTGTTTTTATCTATCCAACAGGCCTGTTTATCTAATACATCATGCCATGTATTCATCCTATCTCCATCAAAGTTGTTCAAAATTTATCCATCAGCGCCTGTTTGAACTATCCATCATGCAGAATGTTCATCTCTCCATCATAGTTCGATCTATCCTATCAGGCCTGTTATTCTATCCATCAGCCGCCTGCTTCAATCTAATCATAAGGCATGTTTATCTATTCCATCCGGCATGTTTCTCCTATCCATCAGCCTGTTTATCTATCATCAGGCCTGTTCATCTCTCCATCATGTTCATTTATCCGAATCACGGCCTGTTTTCTATTATACTATCCATCTGGCCTGTTCATCTTTCCATCATGTTCATCTATCCATCAGGCCTGTTTTATCTATCTATCAGGACTGTTCAGCTTTCCATCATGGTCATATATCCATCAGGCCTGTTTATCTATACATCAGGCCTGTTCATCTATCCGTATGGCCTGTTCATCTATCCATCAGAGGCCTGTTCATCTATCCATATGGCCTGTTCATCTATCCATCAGGCCTGTTAATCTATCCATCAGGCCTGTTCATCTCTATCCATCAGGCCTGTTCATCTCTCCAGCAACAGCAGCCTATTCATTTAACGCCATTGACACCTGTTTATCTTATATCATCACCTGTTTCATCTCTCTCCATCTTTTCTATTTATCCATCTATGCCTGTTATCTATCCATCATGCCTGTTCTCTTCTCAGGAGGCCTGTTCATCTCTCCATCATGTTCTCTTTTATCCAGCAGGCCTGTTTATCTGATCCATCAGGCCTGTTCCATCTTTCATCTAATTTTCATCTATCCATCAGGCCTGTTTATCTATCCATCAGCTTGTTTATCTATCATCAGGCCTGTTCATCTCTCCATCATGTTCTTTTATCCATCAGGCCTGTTTATCTAATCCATCATGCTGTTCATCTTTCCATCATGTTTCATCTATCCATCAGGCCTTGTTTATCTATCCATCAGGCCTGCTTATCTATCCCTCAGGCCTGTTTGATCTATCCACCATGTTCAGCTATCCTCAGGGCGTTTCATCAATCCATATTGGCCTGTTCACTCTATCCATCACCAACCGGTTTTATCTATCCATCAGGCCAGTATTTTCCATATCTATCCATCAGGCCTGTTCATCTGTCCAGCAGGCCTGTTTATCTATCCATCAAGCCTGTTAATCCATCCATCAGGCCTGTTTAATCTCATCTTCCAATCCTGTTCATCTATCCAGTCAGGCCTGTTTTTACCTATCCATCAAGCCTGTTATCTATCCAGCAGGCCTGTTTCATCTATCCATCAGGCCTGTTATATCTTTCCATCAGGCCTGGTTTATCTATCCATCAGGCCTTTTTTATCTATCCAGCAGGGCTCTGTTTCTCTATCCAGCTAGGCCTCGTTTATCTATCCAATCAGTCCTTCTTCATCTATCCAGCAGGCAGCAGGCCTGTTCAGATTTATCCAGCAAACCTGTTTTTCTAGCCAGCAGGCCTGTTCAATCAATCCGAGCCGGCCTATTTATCTATCCATATGCGCCCTGTTCATCTATCCATCAACCTGTTAATCTATCCAGCACAGGCTGTTTTATCATCCATCAGAGCCTGATTCATCCATCGCCATCAGGCCTGTTTATCTAACTATCAATCCTGTTAATCTATCCATAAGGGCCGTGTTCCTCTATCCAGCATGCCTGTTTATCTTATCCAGCAGGCCTGTAGTTACACTATCCATCAGGCCCTGAATTAATTCTCTCCAGCTTAACAGCAGGGGCCTGTTTATCTATCCAGCAGCCTGTTTATCTTTCCATCAGGCCTGGTTTATCTAACATCAATCATTCCTGCTTAATCTATCCAGGTCAGGGCAGCCTGTTTTCTCTATCCATTAGGCCTGTTTATTCTATCCAGCAGGCTTGTTTTATCCTATCCATCAGGCCTGCTTAATCTCTCCAGCACACAGCAGGCCTGTTTATCTATCCAGCAGGCCTGTTTAATCTATCCTCAGGACCTGTTCATCTATCCATAACAACAGACCTGTTTATCTATCCAGCATGCCTGTTTATCTATACATTCAAGGCCTGTTTCATCTATTCCATCAGGTGGGCATGTTAATCTACCCCCTCATAAGGCCTGTTTTAATCTATCCATCAGGCGGTTTCATCTCTCCATCATGTTCAGTTATCCATCAGGCCTGTTTTTAACTATCCATCATGGGCCTGTTTCATCTTTCCATCATATTCATCTATCCATCAGGCCCTGGTTTTCTATCCATCAGGCGCCTGTTTATTTTATCTATCCATGCAGGCCTGTTTATCTATACATCGATCGCCTGTTCATCTCTCCATCAATGCCTGTCATTTATCCATCAGGCTGTTGTTTAACTATCCATCAGGCCTGTTCATCTCCAGCAACATCCATCATTTCATCTATCCATCTAGGCCTGTTTATCTATCCATCAGGCCTGTTCATCTCCATCATCAGGCCTGCTTGATATCTATCCATTGCAGGCATGTTTATCTATCCATCAGACTACTGTTTTTATCTATCCCCAGCCTGGTCATCTATCCATCATGTTCATTTATCCATCAGGCCTGTTTTAACTAGCTCATCAGGCCTCGTTTTCATCCTTTCCATCTGTTCATACTATCCATCAGGGCCTGTTTATCTATCGATCAGGCCTGTTCATCTTTCCATCATGGTCATCTATCCATCAGGCCTGTTTAATCTATCCATCAGGGCCTAATTCATCTTTCCATGTGGCCTTGCATCTATCCATCAGGCCTGGTTTAATCTATCCATCGGCCTGTTCATCTATCCATCAGGCATGTTCATCTCTCCCGTCACCAGCAAGCCTGTTCATTTCTCAACCAGTACAACATGTTTATCGATCCACTGGTCCTGTTTTTCCATCCATCATGCCTGTTCATACTTTTCCGCAGTCCTGTTTATCTATCCATCAGAACCTGTTCATCCTATCCAGCAACAACAGACACCTGTTTATCTATCCAGCAGGCCTGTTTATCTATACAGCAGGCCTGTTCATCTATCCATCAGGCATGTTAATCTATCCATCAGGCCTGTGTTATTCTAGATCCATCAGGCCTGCTTCATCTCTCCATCATCAGTTCAGTTATCCATCAGCCTGTTTAACTATCCATCAGCCTGTTCATCTTTCCATCATGTTCATCTATCCATCAGGCCTGGATTAATCTATCCATCAGGCCTGTTTATCTATCCATCAGGCCTGTTTGTATCTAGACATCCATGCTGTTCATTTTCTCCAATCATGTTCATTTATTCCATCAAGGGCCTGTTTAACTATCGCATCAGGCGCTGTTCATCTTTCCATCATGTTCATCGCCTATCCATCAGGCCTGTAATCTATCCATCAGGCCTGTTCATCTAATCATCAGGCCTTTTTATCTAGCCATCAGGCATGTTTATCTATCCATCAGGCCTGTGTTATTCTATCCATCAGGCCTGTTTTCAATCTCTCTCATTTTTCATATTATCCGTCAGGCCTGTAAAAGCGATCCATCAGGCCTTTTTCATCTTTCTTTCATCATGTTCCTCTAAGTCCATCAGGCCCTTTTTTATCTATCTATCAGGCCTGTTCCATCTTCCATCATGGTCTCTCTCCATCAGGCTGTTTATCTATCCATTCAGTCCTATTCATTCTATCCAATATGGCCTGTTCATCTATCCTCAGGCCTGTTAATTCCTTTCCATATGGCCTGTTCATCTATCCATCAGTCCTGTTATCTATCCATCACCCTGTTTCATCTATCCTCATGCCTGTTTCATCTCTCCAGGCAACAGCAGGCCTGTTCATTTAACCAGTACAGCACCTGTTTATCTATCCAGCTGTCTTTTTATCCCATCATCATGCCTGTTATCTATTTCAGCAGTCCCCCCCCCCCCCCCCCTTTTTATCTATCCATCAAGGGGCCTGTTCATCTATCCAGCCGCCCTGGTTTATCTATCCATCAGCCTGTTCATCTAATCATCAGCCTGTTTATCTATCATCAGGCATGTTTATCATCCACAGGCCGTTCATCTCTCCATCAAATTTATTTATCCATCAGGTGTTTTTCAAACCCTCAGGCTTGTTCATCTTTCCCCATTTTATCTATCCCTTAGGCCGTTTATTATCCCTAAGGCCCTTTTACTATCCATCAGGCCCATTTTTCTATCCACAGCCGTTTTTCTTCCATTTCAGGCCAGTTTATCTTCCTCAGGCCTGTTTTACTATCCAGCAGCCCGTTATCTATCCATCAGGCCTTTTATCGATCCTCGGCCCGGTTTTATCTATCCAGCAGGGTGTTTATCTATCCAGCGGCCCTGTTCATCTATCCCCTAGGCCTGTTCACATTTATCAGGATGTTAAAACTATCCATCAGCCTGTTTTTCTATTCTTTAGACCGTTCATCTAATCATCGGCCTGTTTTTCTATTCGGGCTGTTATCTACCCGCAGGCCTGTTTATCTACCCTCAGGCCCGTTCTCAAATCATCAGGCCTGTTTATCTATCCATTAGCCGTTTATCATTCCAGCAGGCCCGTTCATCTATCCATCAGGCCCGTTATTTATCCAACCTGTTATCTTCCATCAGGCCTGTTCGTTATCCATCAGGCCTGTTCATTATCCATCAGGGGCCCGTTTTCTACCATAAGGCCTGTTTAACTATCCATCAGGCCTGTTTTTCTATCCATAGGCCTGTTTTTCTATCCA
>JAGTTL010001099.1:0-17829 GCA_036851935.1 Coregonus suidteri
AGGGGAAAGAAAGAGTAATGTAATCAGACATAATCACCGCAACATTACTAGTAACTGCCCCACTTATTCCTACACCTGAAGTCACTGGAGAATTGCATGGTGTCGAGAGGGGTGGGGGCACATCCAAGGTTCCCAGCTCAAAATTGACATTAAAAATCATAACATCAGTCTGTAACCTGCTAGGTTCGTTGTTAAGAGTGCTGAAGGTTCTGAAGTGAGCTGTCTCCACCTGCGTGGTTGAGGTTAGATTCTAGGCCAGAGTCAATACCAAGGCTGGAACCAACTGGGGGGGTACTGGAGTGAGCCATGTTGCCCTGACTGGTTTAGATTAGTATCAAGATTAGAGCTAACCAAGGGTTGCAGTGGAGAGCTTTGTTCTCTTGTGTGGTTGAGGTTAGGGTTATTGCCCAAGTAAGGGTCATTGGTAGAGTCAAGCTTAAGAGCATAGCAGCCTGATTGGTGCTGGAGTAAGCCATGTTCCCCTGATTGGTTAAGGTTAGGGTTAAGGTTAGGGTTAAGGTTAGGGTTAGAGTCAACCAAGGGTTGCTGAAGTGAACCATTTTGTCCAGTGTGGTTAAGGTTAGGATTAGAGTTAGAATCAGTGCCAGAATTAATATAAAGGCCTGAGGCAACTGGAAGGAGTAAGTCATGTTCCACTGATTGGTTAAGGTTAGGGTTAAGGTTAGCCTCAGATCTAACCGAGGGTTGATTGATTAAGCCTTGTTCCCCTAAGTGGTTATGATTAGGGTCAAGGTACACAACTAATAAAGGGTTGATGGGGGATTAAGGTTAGGATTTGGGCTAAAATGAGCCCCTAGGGTTAAGATTAAGATCAGGGTTAGGCTATTTGAGGCTAAAATGAGGCTGGGGTTAGGGTTAGGCTAGGGTTAGTTGGTTGAGGTTAGGGTTCAGGATCAGGGTTGAGGCTAGGAATGAGGCTAGGGTTCAGTTTAGGGTTGAGGCTAGGGTTGGGTTTTTAGGGTTGAGGCTAGGGTTGGGTTTAGGGTTGAGGCTAGGGTTAGGTTTAGGGTTGAGGCTAGGGTTGGGTTTAAGAGGGTTTCTGTTTGTGCTGGTATCAAACCTTGGGTTGCACGGGCCTATTGCAACTTCCTGCTCTGTTTCTATATTGTACGTCAGTCCGGAGTCTGGAGAGGGTGAGAGAACATGAAGGCCGGGAGCTCAGAGGGGTCACCCACGACGGTTCAACAATAGGAGGAAGATGAGGGTTGATGAAGTGCTGAGGGGTGAACAAGTTCATTTTTAAATAATAAAACATGCAAGCTGGATCAATAAATGAATAGATAAATAATTGAACAAGTAAATAATATAGTACATAATAAAAAAATGACACCAAGGGATTAAGTGCTGCTAAAATAAGTGCTTAATATAAGAACATTAAATATGAAACACAAATCCAGACAGGGCTAGTAATTCCATGGTTTTTTATTGAACGTCCTCCTGGTGGTGGTGGCCTCTCCGGCTCTCCTGATTGGGCCCTCACTGACTCCCACCGTCAAGGCTGTATACTACTCTTTACCATTCAAACCAAGTGGAGCCAAGGTCTTAAGTTTGGCTATCCACCTGGATTCAGCTGCTCTTCTCTGGTTTGAGGCTAGGGTTGTGGTTGAGGTTAGGGTTAGGGTTGAACCGGGATGTGGTCATACAGCTAGGGTTAGGGTTAGGGGTTAGGGTTAGTCTGATCCTCACCATCTCGTGGGGTTAGGGTTAGGGGTTAGGTTAGTATGATCCTCACCATCTCGGGGTTGGGTTAGGGGTTAGGGGTAGTATGATCCTCACCATCTCGTGGGGTTAGGGGTTGGGGTTAGTCTGATCCTCCCCAGGGTTAGGGTTAGGGTAGGGTATGATCCTCTCACCATCTCGTGGGGTTAGGTTAGGGGTTAGGGTTAGTATGATCCTCACCATCTCGTGGGGTTAGGGTTAGGGGTTAGGGTTAGTCTGATCCTCACCATCTCGTGGGGTTAGGGTTAGGGGTTAGGGTTAGTCCCTGATCCTCACCATCTCGTGGGGTTAGGGTTAGGGGTTAGGGTTAGGGTTCACCATCTCGTGGGGTTAGGGTTAGGGGTAGGGTTAGTCTGATCACCATCTCGTGGGGTTAGGGTTAGGGGGTTAGGGTTAGTCTGATCCTCACCATCTCGTGGGGTTAGGGTTAGGGGTTAGGGTTAGTCTGATCCTCACCATCTCGTGGGGTTAGGGTTAGGGGTTAGGGTTAGTCTGATCCTCACCATCTCGTGGGGTTAGGGTTTAGGGGTTAGGGTTAGTCTGATCCTCACCATCTTGTAGGGTTAGGGTTTAGGGTTAGGGTTAGTCTGATCCTCACCATCTCGTGGGGTTAGGGTTAGGGGTTAGGGTAGTCTGATCCTCACCATCTCGTGGGGTTAGGGTTAGGGGTTAGGGTTAGTATGATCCTCACCATCTCGTGGGGGTTAAGGTTAGGGGTTAGGGTTAGTCTGATCCTCACCATCTCGTGGGGTTAGGGTTAGGGTTAGGTTAGGGGGTTAGTCTGATCCTCACCATCTTGTAGGGTTAGGTTAGGGTTAGGGTTAGGGTAGTCTGATCCTCACCCTCGTGGGGTTAGGGTTAGGGGTTAGGGTTAGTCTGATCCTCACCATCTTAGTGGGTAGGGGGTTTTAGGGTTAGTATTACCCTCACCATTTGTGGGGTAGTAGACAGTGGTTGTCAGGCTGTAGGGTCCATCTCCTTTGGAGTTAAACGTCTTCACCTTCACCTGGAACTCCCTGACCTGGAAGTCGTCGACTGAACTTGACTTGACCCGAAAGAGGAGTCACGATGGAGCGTAGCGTCGTGTCTCTGGGTCTGATATGGTCTCATACCACCAGTCATAATCATCATGAGGCTTGAAGGCCACAACGTAGCCAAACTTCTTGCCGTAGAAGTATTGCGGCTGCACGGGCTGGAAGATGACAGAGGAAGATCAGATCCTTGTTATTTACCTAATCATGAAGACCCACAACATACCAAACTGACCAACATTTTTATTAAAAGCTGTTCAAGAAAAACAACATTAGTAACTTTAAGTCGATACCGTAGATTTTGTATGAACCATTATGGCAAAATAGAGGTAGGAGCAAAAGCCTGCAGACCGTATAATGCTACACAACCAGGACTGAAGAACACTGGATCAGAACATGGTTAGAAGGGTTGGTTGAAATGTGTCATCCACAGGGGGAAGAGAGAAACTCAGACACCTACTGTCCATGTGATGATCAACTCTCCATCTTTACCCCCGTAGCCTCCAACGTTGGTCGGGGCCACCACAGGCACTGAGAGACAGTGTGTTTCCAACAGATGTTATTAGACACTCATACACAAACGCACACATTTCTATTGCAACAACAACATGTTAGTGGCCCAGGCAGGTCCCTACCTGCGTCCCAGGTTTTGATCTTCATGGAAGGGATGCTGGCCTCCCCGTCTCCAAACTCGTTAGTAGCATAGACCCTGAACTCATACTCCATCCAGGGGTACAGGTCCATACAACATCAGCCATCACTGACATGCCATCCAGGGCCGTAGGGGCTGAGAAAGAGAGAGAGGGAGAGAGAGAGAGAGAGAGGGAGAGGAGAGAGAGGGAGAGGGAGAGGGAGAGGGAGGAGAGAGAGAGAGAGAGAGAGAGAGAGAGAGAGAGAGAGAGAGAGAGAAGAGAGAGAGAGAGAGAGAGAGAGGGGGAGGGAGGGAGAGAGAGAGGGAGAGAGAGGAGAGAGAGAGAGAGAGAGAGAGAGAGAGAGAGAGAAGAGAGAGAGAGAGAGAGAGAGAGGAGAGAGAGAGAGAGGAGAGAGAGAGAGAGAGAGAGAGAGAGAGAGAGAGAGAGAGAGAGGGATGGAGAGGGAGAGAGAGAGAGAGAGAGAGAGAGAGAGAGTGAGTGAGTGAGTGAGTGAGTGAGTGACGTGAGTGAGTGGTGAGTGAGTGAGTGAATGAGTGAGGAGAGTGAGAGAGAGAGAGAGAGAGAGAGAGAGAGAGAGAGAGAGAGAGAGAGAGAGAGAGAGAGAGGAAGGGAGAGAGAGAGAGAGAGAGAGAGAGAGAGAAGGAGGGATAGAGGAAGGGAGGGAGGGAGGGAGAGGGAGAGAGAGAGAGGGGGAGGGAGGGAGGGATAGAGAGAGAGGGGGAGAGAGAGCAGTAGTAGTATGTTCAGCATTAAAGGCAACTGTATTCATGTTTTTGCTGTCAGCGTTAGAGTAATGACTCCCTCTGGTGGTAGACTCCTGTACTTACAGGTGGAGGCGTCCCTCCAGTCCACTTCAGTTAGTGCGTAGAAGTCTCTGGTCTGGATGGTGTACCCGAGGATGGGGCTGCCGTGGTCGGCCCCTCGGTTCCACACCAACTTCACCGAGGTGTCCCTGATCTCCTCAACCCTCACCCCACCGGGAGGAGCAGGACGACCTTTGACCTTGAGGTCAGCTGACGCGGTAACGTTGTCCACAACAGTCTGGGCTGTACATGTGTAGCGTCCCTCGTGTCTTAACTGGACATTCATTATCTTCAGCTCTCCACTGTCCTCACGATCCTGGACGGACAGGAGATAGACAGACAGAGAGACAGGGTTAGACACTTCACACAGTGGCAAATCACCTGAGAAACAGGTATCTGGTATCTTATTGGCATCAATATCAATGCATGCTCATTGCTTAAGTAATATATAGCGTTCAGCTCGTCTGGATTTTACCAGACTTCCAGAAGAGCTTGTAAAAGGCTATGCCAGAGTCAGACTTTGAGTCTGGATATTGAGATGCATTCAGCCCACAGTGTGCATATGATCCCACAAAATGATTCGGCCTTGTAAGGTGGGACATTGACGCCTCATCCATCACTCCATGTTTCTCATGACAGATTGTTAACATAAAAGTTAGCACGCAAGATTTAATTCTGGGTTCCAGGGTTGTGGTCAATTCCATTTAGAATACAGTCAATTCAGAAAGTAAACCAAAAGCATTGAACGGAATTGGAATTGGAATTTCAGTATACTTCCTGAATTGACTGAATTGAAATGGAATTGACCACAACCCTGCTGGGTTGTGCTATCCCTCCCTACCATGATGCGTTCGTAGTGCTTCCTCTCTAGGTAGAGGTCGATGACCCTGAAGTCCAGAGACCAGATGAAGGTGATGTCCAGACTGGGGTCATAGGAGGCCTGGCACTGCAGACGCACCTCCTCCCCTACCATCACCTGGGTGTCCTCTGGGGCCACTGTGATCTGGGTCGCCTCTGTGTCAGACACACACACGTAGAGAAGACTGTTTACCAACACTGTGCAACGTTATGCTGGCTGTACACAGACCCAGCTTTAAAGAACAGTACTCATGTCAATACAGAATCAGAATGGGATCAACGAATGAGACATACAGATGGTTCACTGTGACCAACATACCCAGTAACTACACATGAACATTCAAGGTAGATTCATAATAGGGCAGATTTTAGACAACTGTGTAAAGCTGGATGGAGCGTAATACCTGTGATGGTGAGAGTCCCTGTGCTGTTGGCCTTCCCCCTGTCGTTCTCAGCTAAGCAGGTGTAAACCCCCTGGTCATTCCTGGTGGCGTTCAGGATCTCCAGACTCCCATCAAACATTATGGAGATCCTATGGAGGGACGGAAACATTCACAACCATACAGCACTTTGGATTTCTTTCAAAGGTTTGACAAGATTCTCCTACAGTTGCTGGGATGAATAACAAACTCAGATGTCAATCAATCAACCAATCACCAATCAACCAACCAATCAACCAATCAACCAATCAACCAATCAACCAATCAACCAATCAACCAATCAACCAATCAACCAATCAACCAACCAATAAACCAATCAGCCAATTGATCAACCAATCAACCAACCAATCAACCAATCAAACATTTGTATTCGTAACATTATTTTCCCCCACAAAGACGTCCTTATTTACCGTGAGTTGTTGAAGAGCACTTCTTTTCCCTTGGTCCAGGTGAACCTGGGTCTGGGGGCAGCTCTGGGTTTACACTCTATGACCACACGGCCGTTGTTAGCTCCTAGAAGATACTTCTTCACTGGGTTGAACTCAAACGTTGGGGCACAAGCTGGGATGGGGAAGGGTAGAATTTAGACTGTCTATATTTGGAAGTGGTTGGATGTAATTATTTATCAATGAGGACTTTGTAGTGTGTATAAATGATGACTATGTTGTTTTTTATATTCCCAGAATCAACACTAGAAACACAGTGGTTATGTGCTTGTTAATATTACATATTTGTTTTCAAAGATGAACCAATGAGGTGCCGGGCACAGACTCACCAATGACTCGTAGTTTGGGTTATAGACTCACCAGTCACACTTAGTTTTTGTTATAGACTAACCAATCACATGATAGTTTGTGTTATAGACTAACCAATCACACGTAGTTTGTGTTATAGACTCACCAATCACATGTAGTTTGTGTTATAGACTAACCAATCACACGTAGTTTGGGTTATAGACTAACCAATCACACGTAGTTTGGGTTATAGACTAACCAATCACATATAGTTTGTGTTATAGACTAACCAATCACACGATAGTTTGTGTTATAGACTAACCAATCACACGTAGTTTGTGTTATAGACTAACCAATCACACATAGTTTGTGTTATAGACTAACCAATCACACGTAGTTTGTGTTATAGACTAACCAATCACACATAGTTTGTGTTATAGACTAACCAATCACACGTAATTTGTGTTATAGACTAACCAATCACACATAGTTTGGGATATAGACTAACGAATCACACGTAATTTGTGTTATAAACTAACCAATCACACATAGTTTGTGTTATAGACTAACCAATCACACGTAGTTTGTGATATAGACTAACCAATCACACGTAGTTTGTGTTATAGACTAACCAATCACACGTAGTTTGGGATATAGACTAACCCAAGTTTGGGATTATAGACTAACGTAGTTTGGGATATAGACTAACCAATCACTCGTAGTTTGGGATATAGACTAACCAATCACACGTAGTTTGGGATATAGACTAACCAATCACACGTAGTTTGGGATATAGACTAACCAAATCACACATGGTTTTTGTTACAGACTAACCAATCACACGTAGTTTGTGTTATAGACTAACCAATCACACATAGTTTTTGGTATAGACTAACCAATCACACATAGTTTTTGTTACAGACTAACCAATCACACGTAGTTTGTGTTATACACTCACCAATGACACGTAGCTCAGCGCTGGCGTAGATGATACCCCAGTAGTTCTCAGCGATACACTGGTACATCCCAGAGTCAGCAAGCGTCAGACTGGAGAACTTCAGCTCACCTTTACCATACTGGGAAAGAATTTGTACAAGATAAGATGGTGCCAATCTTTCCTGTTGAATTGAGATCAAGGCCTGCTTATTTCACTATTCTTATAGAATGGATCTACACAACAGATGTACATTAATTGTGGTAGGTGTTGATTAAAACACCTACCACAAAAGCATGCCAGCAGAGACCCATAGACTTCCAGTCATTGTGCTAACGCTAGTTAGCATTGGCTCGTCAAACTACCTCTAACTTCCTTCATACTGGACACAGACACATACAGATGGTATCCACAAGTTGATCTGACTCTGGGGAAGTAGATAAAGGGCATCCTTGCCAAAATCCCCAAGTATCCCTTTAAGAGTTTTGTGTTCATCTGTCCAACTTTGATTTTGATCTTGAAGTAGCCCTTTAAAGAATAACAGCCAGCATGGGGAGGACAGGCATCTTTACCGAGTATCCATCCTTGAGCCATCGGATGTACGGGTCAGGCTTCCCGTTAGCTACACAGGACATGGTGTGTTCTGACTCTATGTCCTTCTGGGTGTTGTTGATGGTCACAGCCCACTCAGGAGCAGCTGTCAATCAAAACATAATATCAATGTTGAAACACATACACACTACAATGAAACCATGTATATGTTTTGGTTTACAGTAAATCATATCTTAGTGTTAGTGGTACTAACATTATAATGTAAAGTGTTATAAGCAACTGCTATATACTGTATATCAGATATGTCCTTGTAATACTGTAGAGATGGAGTTTGGCATCTTACCCTCTACGTAGAGCCACGCCTGATGCCAGTCCTGCCATTTCTGGTTGATGGCCTCACACTCGTACCCTGCTGCATCTTCATACTGGACGTTGTAGAGGTGGAGCAGCGCTCCAGACATGCTGACCTCAGCACTAGCAGGCAGGTCGGTAGCACCTATCTTCCTCCAGACGATATGAGGGGCCGGACTGGACGCAAAGAGAACAAGAGACGAAGGAACAAACTGAGCATGGTCGTGTCCCAAATGGCACCCTATGCCCTATTTAATGCACTATGTTTATTTATTTATTTTGATTTCCCCTTTATTTAACCAGGTAAGCCAGTTGAGAACAAGTTCTCATTTACAACTGCGACCTGGCCAAGATAAAGCAAAGCAGTGCGATAAAAACAACAACACAGAGTTACATATGGGGTAAAACAAAACAAAGTCAAAAATACAACAGAAATAAATATATATACAGTGTGTGCAAATGTAGCAAGTTATGGAGGTAAGGCAATAAATAGGCCATAGTGCAAAATAATTACATTAGTATTAACACTGGAATGATAGATGTGCAAAGAGATGATGTGCAAATAGAGATACTGGGGTGCAAATTAGCAAAATAAATAACAATATGGGAATGAGGTAGTTGGGTGGGCTAATTTCAGATGGGTTTTTGTACAGGTGCAGTGATCGGTAAGCTGCTCTGACAACTGATGCTTAAAGTTAGTGAGGGAGATAAGATCTCCAGCTTCAGAGATTTTTTGCAGTTCATTCCAGTCATTGGCAGCAGAGGAACTGAAGGAATGGGGGCCAAAGGAGTGGTTTGGCTTTGGGGATGACCAGTGAGATATAACTGCTGGAGCCACAGTACTACTGGTGGGTGTTGCTATGGTGAACGCAATGAGCTAAGATAAGGCAGGGATTGGCCTAGCAGTGATTTATAGATGGCCTGGAGCCACGTGGGTTTGGCGACGAATATGTAGTGAGGGGACTAGCCAACAAGAGAGTACAGGTCACCAGTGGTGGGTAGTATATAGGGGCTTTGGAGGGGGTGACAAAACGGATGGCACTGTGATACACTCTAAAATGCCATTTGCTGAGTCGAGTGTTGGAGGCTATTTTGTACACTGACATCGCCGAAGTCACGTATTGGGAGGATAGTCAGTTTTTACGAGGTCATGTTGGCCGCATGAGTGACGGAGGCTTTGTTGCGAAATAGGAAGCCGATTCTAGGGCTCTGGTCAAGAGTAGTGCACTATATAGGGAAAAGGGAACCATTTGGGACAGGCCATGTGTCTTATGAAGGCTTAATAAATAAATAAAGGCATACATAACTGTTTCACAAAAGATGTATAAGCAAGTGGATGCCATCTTCTCTATTACAGTGTGACGACTGATCAAAAGTCCCCAAAGTCTTGGTGTTTGTTTCATCAGTAACTAAATATCTGTCATTTCCATATTCTGACTCACTTTCCCAGAGCGAAGCACTCCAGTGTGACGTTGTAGTTGAGCATAGCTGTGGTGTCAGGGAACTTCACTACGAGGTCGGCCTTGTACCTCTTCTCTGGGGCTGTGGGGATGAAAGGGTCATAGGTCATAGGTCAACACTATAGAGTTGCCCAAAAGATATTGATCTCTGGTCAGTTTTTTGTGTGTTTTTCCAGCCTAATGTTTAGGGTTAGATTTCGCAGGGTAAGATGATCATAGATCTGTGACTAGGGTCAACTTCTACCTAGACATTGATCTAAGGTCAGTTTTGTGTCTTTCCATCTAATGAAACATCTTTAGGTTTTGGGGAGGGTATAAGCTGATCCTAGATCTGAGCCTAGCGAAATAACCCGGAGTTGCGACAAGCAAAGACAATGGTCAAAAAGTAGTGCACTATCTAGTACCAGACATAAATTAGTTGAACTATCTAGGAACAAAGACTAAGTAGTAACTAGTCTAGGTACCAGACATAAGTAGTGCACTATCTAGTTTAACACAACATTAAGTAGTGACTATCTAGGTAACACAGCATAAAGTTGTGAACTATCTAGGGATAACACAGACTAAAGTTGTTGAACTATCTAGGTAACACGACACAAAGTAGTGAACTATCTAGGTACACGACATAAGTAGTGACCTTCTAGTCACAACACAGACATAAAGTTGTGAACTATCTAGGTAACACAGACATAAAGTAGTGAACTATCTAGGTAACACAGACATAAAGTTGTGAACTATCTAGGTAACACAGACATAAAGTAGTGAACTATCTAGGTAACACAGACATAAAGTAGTGAACTATATAGGTAACACAGACATAGGCTACTCACTCTCTTCTGTAGATATAAGAGTGATGAACTTGGAGTAGACTCCCTTGCCGATCTGTGGGTTAAACACATAGCAGGAGTAGTTCCCTGCGTCTGACGCCTCACCATTGGTATGTACGATTTCCGTGCTCTGAGAGACGAAGCGACGCTTATCCGGGTGGAGGAAAACCGGAAACTCGTTGTATATCCAACGGAACGTCACCTCAGCTGGGATACAGGGGAAGAACAAAAAAAAATATAGAATTTTGGGGGGTCGTTTTCACCTGAATCCCCTCTAAAGTCTCTATGGGGTTCTTTTTGTGTACTGGGGGTCTGAGGTCCTGTGAAAACGGTTTTCTGCCCCCACTCTTTTTTTTCATGAATTTTCTATGTTCAGCCGGGAAAAACTTTAGAATTCAAAATTTTTACGTCGGGGGTGTCAAACTCTTTTTAGCTCGGGGGCCACATGGAGGAATTTTTTCCCCAATGGGCCGGCCCGGGAAAATGGTATATAAAACTTAAAAACAACAATTCAGATTTTTTTCCTTTTTTTTTCAAAATACGACAACATACAACAAAAATTTGGGACCTTTGGGGACGGGGTTCCCAAAAAGTACAACCAACACCACTTTTAAATCATAAAACACGTCAAGTTTTTTTTTTAAAAATTCTAATGAAAAGAACACAAAAAAACACAATGCCTCAGTTTAACAGAACTTTTTCACAGATCACAAAAACTATATCAGGGTGTCATTTCTAAAGGCAGAAATGTAGATAAAAAAATGAAACCTGTTCCCCAACAAGTCCCGAACCAAAAGAGCCCAAAAATAGGTTAATATAAAAATAAAAAAAAACAATTAAAAACATAGCACTCCATAAAACATATAAACAAAAAGCTGAGCCTGAGGCAGTGCCCAAAAACACAACATCACTATTAATCAAAAAACCCCCCTCAATTTTTTTAAAGGGTTTCGAGGACAAAGAACCCAAAAAACACACAAGGGCCTCGTGATTCACAAAAGGGAAAACCCCAAGATCACAAAACCTATATCAGGGGTCATTTCTAAAGGCAAAAATTTTGGATAAAAATAAAAAAATTCCGGGTTCCCCCAAAAAAGTGCAAAAACCCAAAGAGCCCAAAATAGGTTAAATAACAAATAAAAAAATCATTAAAAAAAATAGCACATCAACATAAAACTATAAAAAATAATCTGAAAGCTTTTTCTCAAACTCCCGAAACATCCCCTTTTTTTTAAATATTTAAAAACCCTTCATGTCTCCCCCATTTTGGGGTCGCGCCCCACATTTTTCAGACGGGGGAAGTGGCTCATCCCACCGGCAATTCCCATCTCCCACAATGACGTTTTCAACTTAAAAAACGTATGCTGTCATAATACTGCGGGAAAACTTTGTTGCCCCCCTTCACTGTTTGTTAAAGTTATTGGGGGTGCTCTGTAACATCCACCATAAATGAAAGGGTTCCTGCATCCATTCTGCGGGAATAAAATTCTAAACTGGTTTCCCCCTTTTCTTCCTAAACTGTTAAATTTTCTTCTCAAAAAATAAAAGGGAAAGGGCCTCAGAAACAGCCCTGGGCGTAACCTCTTACCTCATGGGGTTTTGGGCAGGGCCTAGATGGGTCTTTCTCTCTGAAAAGGCTGTCAACTGACGGTGATTCAGGGCTTCGGGATCGGATAAAATTTAAACATTTTTGGTTTTCCCAAACCTTTCGACGTTTTCCTCTTTAATGCTTGCAACACAAAGCCTCCTGGTGAAAAAATCAGTAAAAAGGGTAAAAAATCAAAAATCCCCCTTTTTCGTTTGCACTTTCCCCCCCTTTTTTGCCCCCTTTTTTTTTTTCCCCCAACCCCTTTGTTTTTTTTTTTTTTTTTTTTTCCCCCGGTCATTGGGGGGCGCCCCAAATTGTAGCCAGGCTGAAAAACCCCCCGGGCCCAGTTCCATTCCGACCCTGTCCGCGCGCCGACGGAGTGCGGTAAAAATATCAGCTGCTTTCTTTTGTATTCTGTCTCGCCCCAAACTCCAAAGCTCCTTGGGTGACGGCCCAATGTGTAAATCAACTCCGGGGATGAAAATGGCCATTTTGTGCAACATTTTAAATTTTTCCCGTGCTTTCTCATTGCCAAAAACGCAATAAATGACTTTTCTTTTTTCTTCAACTGGCTGTCCAAATCCACTGAAAATCGGAAATTTCCCGTCTGCAAATGTGTTTCTTGTCAGGCTGGAAATTTTTCAAACCTGCCGCTTTTCGGGCACCCCAAAAACCCGCTTTTCTTCATCATCATGTTTTTTTTCAATTCCCCCACTAAAAGGTTTTTTGCCCCTTTCATTTCAAATTGCAAAAAGGTTTTAGCTTTCACTGGAGCGCACTACTTTTCCCTTTTAGTAAAAACCCGCCCGCTGTTCTTCAGACCCGCCAACATTCCCTTTACCTTCTCTCATCCCCTGTCCTTGAAAATTTTTCATATTTGTCGGGATGAAAACTCACATAGTGCGACGAAAAGGTTTTTTTTCCCCTTTTGCATTGCAACATTCTCCCGAAAACACCAAAAAATACAGCTTTTTTCCCTTCAATTCCGTGAATAATGGATGACCCTTTTTTTGGAAAACCCTGCACTCTGCGTCCCTTTTCCCCTTTTTTTACAGAGACTTTTTGGGGAATGAGGGGGCCAAGCACTAAAGTTTAAAAAATAGAACCGTAATAAAAATGGGGGGGCAAAACAAAGTAGCTCATTGGGTGCACGTGCTTGACCTCTTGCTCCCTCCCGGGATAAACAGTTTGTTGCTTAACCAATTTCTATTCCCATCCGTGGACGCAATTGGGGAAAAGCAGTTTATTTTATTTTAAAAATTTGGGAGCGCTTTTTTTTACTTTACAAAATTATTTTTTATTTTTTTATTTATTTTTTTTCAAAACATCTCCCGGGGCCCGGGTTAAAACCCCTTTGGGGGGCCTGATCCGGCCCCCGGGCCGGAAAGTTTGCACCCTGGTTTTCGTTTACATTTCCGGGGAGACGCCTTAAAACCCAAACCCCTTGAAGATATTTCATTTTATCTTAAAAGGGCCAAAGCGCTTTTTATCTCCCAAAATTTAAAACTTTCTGGGAACAAATTAAATCATACGTGATTGGTTTTTATTTAAAATGGTTTTTTTAAAAAAAAACAGAAAATTTTCTTTTTAGCAAAAAGCAAATTTTTCAGCAATACTTTTTCTAGGGCTGTCTGGGGGTGTCTGAGGGGGGGGAAAACTGAAAAAGTGCTTTATTGGGAGAACTTTTTACTATTGCCAACCTCATATGTGGGAATATGTTTAAAAAACGAAAATCCGTTTTTGAAAGCACTGGGCTTTAAGAAAAAATAGGGGAACCCCCAAACCGTCTAGTAAACCTTTTTTTTCAAAAAAGTTATCACAAAGTCTGGTTGTAAGAAAAGAAAGTGTGTGTTAGTTTGAGTGATCATGTTATTCCATATGTCGAGGTACTAACTTGGCCATCGCTTGGGAGGAGCACAGAGCAGCACGGCCCCCTGGCCCTCCTTCACGGTCACAGGGTCCCGCTCTTCATCTGGGAACTCCTCCAGGTCTGGAGATAGAGAAAACACAACGCATTGGTAGTGTAAATTACATATAGTTTATCCCCGGTGTCCAGCCACACAGCTGTAACCACAACAAAATGATTAGGGACTAACACGGGTCTTCTGGTGATACTTGTGTTTGTTAGTCAATTCCATTTCAGAACCATTGGGTCTGATAAGTAAATTACTGTGAGAGAAATCGAAATAACAAACCCGTGACCGAGTCAACCGTTTCCTCCTCCCGTACTAGTCCTCTACTGATATTCGGGATGGGTCGCGACAAAACTCACATCAAAATTGCCTTGGCCTCCCTTTCTGATGACATGCCGTAATTTTTTGGGACACAGAATAGGGCCCTGCAGTTTTTTCCCCTTTAGGGTTGTTTTTGGGGGTTCCCCCCCCCAAAGAGTGTTCTTAGGGCTCCTCACTTTCCCCAGTTTTTTCACGCCCCATCTGGGGGAAATGTGTATCTCATTTTTACCGATAAAAGCTGTTTTTTGATAAATTGGAATTATCATTCCTCTTCTGTCTCTGAAGTTTTATACTCTAGAACCAATCAAGTCATTCAACACCTTTGAAAGTCTGTGACTAATGGGGATAGATCTTTAAAAAAAACCTCAATCCCTTTTTTCAATTCCCAAAAATTACCCCTTGGTTTTCCAGACGCCAAAAAATTTTGATCTAAAAAAAGCATGTTCCCGAAGGGATGGTACGGGGGTTTTTGTTGTGTGCGTGCAGCGGGTGTGTGTGGTGTGTTCAGGCTCATGAGTGTTGTGTGTGTATGTGGGGGGTGTGTGTGTTTTGTGTGTGTGTTTTGTGTTTTTGTGTGGGGGGTGTGTTTGTGTGCGGCGTGTGTACTGCGTGCGTGCGTGTGTGTGTGCTAGGGGTGTGTTGTGTGTTACCTGTACTAGGGGGCAGGTTTGGCCCTGCCTACAGTTTTTGGGAAACGTCGTCAGTGACTCCTTTGTGTAACATATCCCCGGCTCCTCTTCAAAAATTGGACCCACCCCGTAGCGTCATCTAAAGGGCACAAAATCCAGTAATGTTACAAAAACGTTACAGCAAAATTTAAAACCAAAATACTGTAAGGTCGAAAACACAATGAAACCAACCCCTTTTACTGTGATCAGCGTTTAGGGGTTCATACTGTAGAAGTGCATTACAACTTTTTGAGAGTTACCCTTGTGAAACCAACCTTCCCTTTCCCCCAAAGATCTGGCTCACCAAACAAGCCGCCCTGCAAGACGGGGGAAACAAGTACAGTTTTTAGTTTTCTCAAAAAACAAATTTCCTTTTGGGGCAAACATGCTTAAACTGTATCACAAGTTCCAAAACCCCATGAGGTGAACAGAGCACTGGCTTAACTGTATCACAATTTCCAACACACATAGGTAAAAAAGCAACATGCTTAAACTTATCCAAAAGTTCCAAAAAACACTGAGGTTTAAAAGCAAAATGCTTAAACTGATACATGTTCCCCCAAACATGAGGTGACGACAACAGGGGGTTAAAATGTATCCAATGTTCCAAAACACATAGGTAGAAGAAGCAACATGACTTTAAAATGTTCACAATGTTCCAACACACATGAGGGGAAGAGCAAAAGGCTTAAACTGTATCCCAAAGTTCCAAAAACACATGAGGGTTTTAAAAGAACTTACTTAAAAATGTATCACAAAGTTCCAAAACCCCATGAGTGAAAAGCAACATCTTAACTGTATCACAATTTCCAAAACCAGAGGTAAAAGAGCAAAAATCTTAAAAATGTATCACCCCAAAGTTCCAAAAACCATGAGTAAAAAGAGCACCTTTGAAAAAGTTAAAGTTCGGGCCTTTTTCCCCGAGATTATGTCTAATCTAGTTTATTCTAAGACTGTCTAGAAGACGAAGCGTCTGCTGAGAGCACTCACCATGTTTGCAGAGAGGGAGAGGACTAGCAGAACATCTGCTGGGAGCTCCCCCGTGTGTGACGGAGGGGGAGAGGATGGAAAGCGTCTGCGGGGGCTACTCACCAGTGTGGCAGAGAGGGGGGAAGGGATAGCGAACTCTGCTGAAGCTACTCACCGGTGTACGGGAGGAGGAAGGACTAGCAGAACAGTCTGGGGGGTACTCCCAGGGTGTGACAGAGGGGGGAGAAAAACTACAAAGCCCATCTTTTTGGGAGCCTTACTGTCTTGACTGCCACACAGACCGACAGAGTTCTATGTGGACAGACTGGGGCAGAGAGGGGGGGAAATGACTCCTGAGGAAAATACAATATTTTATTTTTGCTGTAAAATTTGAATTAACACAACACATGAGTCTTCCCTTTCTGCTCTTCATAGCTGACTGTTTTTCCTCATGTCAACCAACCCGTGCCACACACACCATGCCCCCCTCTTTTATATCTCCTTCACTATCCTTACATCTGACTGAAACCTCAGTGTAGCAGCACCAAGATGGGGAAATGGATCTGAATTATTATTCATTTGTTGTTGTTTTTGTTTTTTTTTGTTGAATACCTGTTACATTATATCATTTCAGTTTTTACTTAAAACTAAACTTGTTTTTTGCCCCCTTTTTAGATATAGAATTTTTTAAATAATGGGCGTTTTTTTTGGGGAGGGGCTTTTTCTCCCTTTAATATATTGGGCGCTCACCCCAAAAACCCCAAACACACACACCCACCCCCCCCCCTACCCACACCCCCCCCCTACAAAACACACAAACATTGCAGCGTTTCGAGGGGTCTTTTGGGCGTCCCAACACAGCTTCCCACATCATTTTCCCATGAGGTGATACGGCGCAAACAAAACCTCAGTATGAGGGGTAGAGAGAGAGTAGAGGAGAGAAAGGAGAGAAGAAATAGAGAGAGAAAAGGAAGAGAGAGAGAGAGAAGAGAAGAGAGAGAGAAAGAAAGACAGAGACGAGAAAGACAGAGGGGAGAAGAGATCACAGAGCAAAGAGAGGTTGGGGGGTGAGAGAAAAAAGGAGAGAAAAGAGGAAGGGAAAAAGAGAGCTCTCTATCTGCATACCCACTCTCTGAGGACAACCAACCCACCTCTCGGGTGCACCTCAGCTTTACTCCCCCCTTCACTGCACCCCCCATTTCAAAAACTGCAGTCTGCTGCTCTAATACCTCCCGGTTGAACCAGGATTAGTGTTACTGTTTCAGTTAGTGTCCCCTTAAAACACTCTGACACCCCATATCTGGAAACCCCGGATCCCCCAGCCCTTTCCCGAGTACTGGCCCAGCTGCCCCGTCTGTCCCGCAGGGGCCTAATTTAAAAGGTGTTGGGTTTCCCCCGACCGACTAGGTGAAAAAACTGTCCTTCCCTTGATCAGGGACTTATCCAATTGCTCCTGTAAGTCCTCTGGATAAGAGGTCTGCTAATGATAAAAAAAGTTAATGTCCCCCTACTATACTGAACCCGTCTGTCTATATTGAACCCCTTTTTCCACTACTATACTGAAACCCTGTCCCTCTATATTTCCCTGTTGTCCAGCTACTTACTGAACCCTTCTGTCCCTCTTAACTGAACCCTTCTGTCCCCTACTAACGAACCCTGTCGTTCGCTACATCTGCCCTGTCTTTCATACTGAACCGTCTGTCCACTACTATACTGAACCTGTTGTCTATACTGCCTGTCTGTCCAGCACAACTGACCCTGTCTGTCCACTCTATACTGAAACCCTTCTGTCCATACTATACTGAACCCTGTCTTGTCTATACTGAACCCTGTCTGTCCAGCTACTTCTGAAAATGTCTGTCCGGTACTATACTGAACCCTGTCTGTCCCGCTACTATACTGAAACCCCGCTTCCAGCTATATACTACCTGTCTGTCTATACTTAACCCTGTCGTCCACTACTATAGGAACCCTTCTTCCAAAACTA
>JAGTTL010001100.1:0-10213 GCA_036851935.1 Coregonus suidteri
CTTCCCCTTGCCTCCCCGTCTCCTCCCCTCCCCCGTCTCCCCCCCTCCCTTCCCCTTGCCTCCCCCATCTCCTCCCTCCCCCGTCCCCTCCCATCTCCTCCCCTCCATATCTCCCCTTTCCCTTCCCCTCCCCGTCTCCTCCCCCATCTCCTCCCCTCCCATATCTCCTCCTTTCCCTTCTCCTTTCCCTTCTCCTCCTTTTCCCGTCCTCCCCCGTCTCCCCCTCCCGTCTCCTCCCTTCTCATCTCCTCCCCTCCCCCGTCTCCTCCTCCCCCGTCTCCTGCCCCGTCACCTCCCGTCTCCTCCCTTCTCATCTCCTCCCCTGTCTCCTCCCTTCTCATCTCCTCCCCGTCTCCTCCCTTCTCATCTCCTCCCTACCCCGTCCCCCCCCCATCTCCTCCCCTCCCATATCTCCTCCTTTCCCTTCTCCTCCCCCGTCTCCTCCCCTCCCCGTCTCCTCCCCTCCCGTCCCCTCCCCCATCTCCTCCCCTCCCATATCTCCTCCTTTCCCTTCTCCTCCCCCGTCCTCCCCCCTCCCCCCCTTCTCCTCCCCTCCCGTCTCCTCCCCTCCCGTCTCCTCCTCTCTCCTTTCCTAATATTAAAGTTGCAACCCGAAGTCTTAAAGCAGACAAACTTTATCCAACATTTCCAAATTAGTCTGTAATCACATGGGGATATCTCCACATCCAAATTGGCCCTAACTATCTGTTATCGTAAAGGTACAATTTATCTTGGGTGTTAATGGATTAAATTGAGTTAAACATGTTAATGTAAGGACTTTAAAAAATAATTGTAATCCTCAACATTTAATTAATTAATTATTAATTAACCCATAGAGATGTTAAACCTCTTGTCACAAAATATACATCCACATAATAACATAACAAATGCATCCCAAATGGTACCCTATTCCCTATGTAGTGCACTACTTTAGACCAGAGAATGGTACCCTATTCCCTATGTAGTGCACTACTTTAGACCAGAGAATGGTACCCTATTCCCTATGTAGTGCACTACTTTAGACCAGAGAAT
This sequence comes from Coregonus suidteri, assembly GCA_036851935.1. Taxonomy (NCBI): domain Eukaryota; kingdom Metazoa; phylum Chordata; class Actinopteri; order Salmoniformes; family Salmonidae; genus Coregonus; species Coregonus suidteri. The sequence continues at coordinate 1,033 of JAGTTL010001100.1, forward strand.
GGTACCCTATTCCCTATGTAGTGCACTACTTTAGACCAGAGAATGGTACCCTATTCCCTATGTAGTGCACTACTTTAGACCAGAGAATGGTACCCTATTCCCTATATAGTGCCCTACTTTAGACCAGTAGAATGGCACCTATTCCCTATGTAGTGCACTACTTTAGACCAGAGAATGGCACCCTATTCCCTATATAGTGCACTACTTTAGACCAGAGCCCTATGGGCTAATTAGGGAATAGGGGGCCATTTGGGACGCAGCCAATGAGTAATGACACCTTCAACTTCTACTGTGTTTTAAACATGAGTATTTAATGCAAAATGTGTTATAAAACATGCATAAAAATGGTATGCTTATTATTGTTACATGATATTAGATTCATTTAGATTTTTTGGGATACAAACATATTTTTATCAAAAATCGTGTCGTGTTTGTTGAGTAATACAGTTATAGTTTGTTCCCTCAGATCTTGGCCTTCTGTACCAAGAGAGAACCAAGAGTACCTTCAGATTGGAACTTCTGTTGAACTAACATTAAAATAACTACATTAAAACCATCAGGCTAAGATACTAAAACATGTTTAACAAAGCTATGTACTGTATAAAAGCATAAAGACGATATCATGCAATGATCACATCTCAAGCAAACCACAAACCATGGTTTGAAAAGAGAGAGGACCTTTCAGACTGTACCATGGTCTCTCATTCTCTGGTCTCTGTCCATGCTAATCCATGGAAGTGGTGAGATTGAGATCAAGAGAGAGAGGGGGAGGGAGAGAGAGAGAGAGAGAGAGAGAGAGAGAGGTGAGATCGAGAGAGAGAGAGAGAGAGAGAGAGAGAGAGAGAGAGAGAGAGAGAGGGGGAGATCGAGAGAGACAGAGAGAGAGAGAGAGAGAGAGAGAGATGAGAGGGGGGGAGAGTGAGAGAGATCGAGAGAGAGAGGGAGAGAGAGGTGAGATCGAGAGAGAGAGAGAGAGAGAGAGATCGAGAGAGACAGATAGAGAGAGAGAGAGAGAGAGAGAGAGAGAGAGAGAGAGAGAGAGAGAGAGAGAGAGACGAGAGAAGAGAGAGAGAGAGAGAGAGAGAGAGAGAGAGAGTATATAGACATAATATGATGACACTTGAAATGTCTATATTTTTTTGGGAACTTTGTGAGTGTAATGTTTACTGTTAATTTTTTATTGTTTATTTCACTTTTGATTATTATCTACTTCACTTGCTTTGGCAATGGTAACATACGTTTCCCATGCCAATAAAGCCCTTAAATTGAATTGAGAGGAAAACAACCCAACAGAGTTGTCTTGGCCAGCCGGCCTGCAGTGAGAGACTCCTGACCCACCTCTGACGTCTTTAGCCCAGCAAGGGTGCTTTGAAGTGGGCTTAGTGTTTCTGATCTGTCTCCTACTCATCCTCCTGTTTGCCTGCTCTTTGCTGTGTGTTCTCAGGACTCTACCGTCCTCTCCCCTTCCTGACTAGCACTCACAGCACCCCTCCATGTCTCCTCTCCCAACTCCTTTCTCCTCTCCCCTCTCCTCTCCCCTCTCCTTTCTCCTCTCCTCTCCCCACTCCTCTCCTTTTCTCCTCTCTCCTCTCCTCTCCCCACTCCTCTCCCCTCTCTCCTCTCCCCACTCCTTTCTCCTCCTCTCATCTCCTTTCTCCTCTCCCCTCTACTTTCTCCTCTCCTCTCCCCCCTCCTCTCCTCTCTCCCCACTCCTCTCCCCACTCCTCTCCCCACTACTTTCTCCTTCCCCACTCCTTTCTCCTCCTCATCTCCTTTCTCCTCTCCCCACACCTTTCTCCTCTCCCCTCTACTTTCTCCTCTCCTCTCCCCACTCCTCTCCCCTCCTCTCCACTCCTCTCCCCTCTCCCCACTCCTTTCTCCTCTCCCCACTCCCCACTCCTTTCTCCTCATCTCCTTTCTCCTATCCCCACTCCTTTCTCCTCTCCCCTCTACTTTCTCCTCTCTCCTCTCCCACTCTTCCCCTCTCCTCTCCCCACTCCTTTCTCCTCATCTCCTTTCTCCTCTCCCCCTACTCTCCTCTCTCCTCTCTCCCCCTCCCCTCCTCTCCCCTCCCCTCTCCTTCTCTCCTCTCCCCTCCCCTCTCCTTTCTCCCTCCCCTCCCTCACCCTCTCCTCTCCCCTCTCATTTCTCCTCTCCCCTCTCCTCTCCCTTCTCCTCTCCTCTCCTTTCTCCCTCTCCCCTCTCCTTTCTCCTCTCCTCTTCTCTCCCCTCTCCTCTCCCCTCTTCTTTCTTCTCTCCTCATCTCCTTTCTCCTCTCCCCACTCCTTTCTCCTCTCCCCCTCTACTTTCCTCTCCTCTCCCCACTCCTTCCCCTCTCTCCACTCCGTTCCTCTACTTTCTCCTCTCCTCTCCCAACTCCATCTCCTCTCCCCTCCCCTCTACTTCCTCCCCCTCTCCTCTCCCCACTCCTCTCCCCTCTCTTCTCTCCCCACTCCTTTCTCCTCTCCCCACTCCTTTCTCCTCTCCTCATCTCCTTTCTCCTCTCCCCACACCTTTCTCCTCTCCCCTCTACTTTCTCCTCTCCTCTCTCCCCACTCCTTTCTCCTCTCCTCTCCCCACTCCTTTCTCCTCTCCTCTCCTCTCCTCTCCCCTCTCCTTTCTCCTCCCCTCCTTTCTTTCTCTCCCTTCTCCTCTCCTCTCCCCTCCCTTCTCCTCTCCTCTCTCCACCTCTCCCCTCCCCACTCCTTTCTCCTCACCCCTCTCCTCTCCCCTCTACTTTCTCCTCTCTCCTCTCCCCACTCTCCTTTCTCCTCTCCCGACACTCTCCCCTCTTCTCCTCTCCCGACTCCTCTCCTTTCTCCTCTCCCCTCCCTTCACCCTCTCCTCTCCCCTCTCATTTCTCCTCTCCTCTCCTCATCTCCTCTCCTCTCCCCTCCTCTCCCCCTCCTTCTCCTCTCCTCTCCTCCTCTCCTCTCCTCTCCTCTCCTCTCCTCTCCTCTCCTCTCCTCTCCTCTCCTCTCCTCTCCTCTCATCTCCTCTCCTCTCCCATAGCAATAGCTTCATCTCTCTCTAAACCATATCCTGTCTAGACAAGACAGAGGCAACTTGAGGTGACTAGGATCTTCATATCCTACTGTATGTTTCAGTAATATAATTAAATATCATTCATGTTATGATTACTGATTTCTCTACATAATGACAATAATCAGACATTAATGACTTATTGAGCTAAAATACCTTAATTAGTCTAAAGGAAATAAGTGGTGAATGATTGGCTGTGTCACAAATGGCACCCTACTCCCTATACAATGTTTGACCTAATTTACAGGACCAAAAAGGGGTCAAAGCAGTGCACTATATAGGGAGTAGGGTGCCATTTGGGAAGTAGCCGTTCAGTGGAAGCATGCAGTGGAAACTAAGGACATGATAGGTTAAAACAACGTACGGCAGCAGGTAGCTTAGTGGTTAAGAGCGTAGTGCCAGTAACCGAAAGGTCGCTGGTTCTAATCCCCGAGCCGACTAGGTGAAAAATCTGTCGATGTGCCCTTGAGCAAGGCACTTAACCCTAATTGCGCCTGTAAGTCGCTCTGGATAAGAGCGTCTGCTAAATGACGTAAATGTACTATAAAGGCTGATACAACATGTAGTGGTTGGAACACCCTCTGAATGCTCGCTGCTCCTTCCTGTGTGTGTGTGTGTGTGTGTGTGTGTGTGTGTGTGTGTGTGTACGGAATGTTCTGAGGTACAGATTACTTTAATCATCTAACGTTTACATAGTAATTCATAAGACAATATAGAATGCCATTATAGCGTATAGAAATGTGGTTGTTCAACAGCTAGTGATAGTGGTCCCAACCCAGTTTGGTTGGTTGTTGTAGAAACAGAACAGACAGATACTGTGGTGCAGTTATAGTTGATGGACCAGACCAGGGTTTAGCCTTTTAGATCATCATGAAGAGGGGGGGGGGGGGGCCTGATCCTAGATCAGAACTCCTACTCCCAGTTCGGCTCTACACAGCAGCAGTCATGGGGTTCTTCTGGCGTGGATCAGGGTGATGGGCGTACCTCTCTGGGCTGGCCTGGCGGTATCCCCCACCTCCTCCTCCCCCACGGTTCATGGTGTCATAGCGGGGGGCTCGGAGGGGCAGAGTGGGGGACGGGGGGACGTCCTGGCGTAGAGGGCCCCTCTGCTGTGGAGTGGGGTGATAGTACCCTGGGTCGGCTTGGCGGGGGTCACCCCTGGGGGGGTAATTGGGGTTCTCCCTGGGGGGGTAGTTTGGGGTTCTCCCTGGGGGGGTAGTTGGGGTCACCCCTGGGGGGGTATTTGGGGTTCTCCCTGGGGGGGTAGTTGGGGTTCTCCCTGGGGGGGTAGTTGGGGTTGGGGTAGGATGGTTGAGGGCCAGGGTTGTTTGGGTAGGAGGGCTGGGGGCCGGGGTAGTGACCAACCCAGCCCGGCTGCTGCATGGGGTACCCCTCAGAAGGATCCATCGGGCCCCGTCTGGAAGAAAACACAAGAGAAGATGATGATGATGATGATGATGATGAACACGAAGAAGAAGAACAGCAGCAGCAGGACTGTTTGGGTTAGGACTGTGGTTAGGATAGTCATTACAGCAGCATGGTTAGGACTGTGGGATAGTCATTACAGCAGCATGGTTAGGACTGTGGGATAGTCAGTCATTACAGCAGCATGGTTAGGACTGTGGGATAGTCATTACAGCAGCATGGTTAGGACTGTGGGGATAGTCATTACAGCAGCATGGTTAGGACTGTGGGATAGTCATTACAGCAGCATGGTTAGGACTGTGGGATAGTCATTACAGCAGCATGGTTAGGACTGTGGGATAGTCATTACAGCAGCATGGTTTAGGACTGTTGGATAGTCTGTGGGATAGTCAGCAGCACGGTTAGGACTGTGGGATAGTCCATTTACAGCAGCATGGTTAGGGACTGTGGATAGTCATTACAGCAGCATGGTTAGGACTGTGGGATAGTCATTACAGCAGCATGGTTAGGACTGTGGGATAGTCATTACAGCAGCATGGTTTAGGACTGTGGGATAGTCATTACAGCAGCATGGTTAGGACTGTGGGATAGTCATTACAAGCAGCATGGTTTAGGACTGTGGGATAGTCATTACAGCAGCATGGTTAGGACTGTGGGATAGTCATTACAGCAGGCATGGTTAGGACATGGTTAGGACTGTTGGATAGTCATTACAGCAGTATGGTTAGGACTGTGGGATAGTCATTACAGCAGCACGGTTAGGACTGTGTTGGATAGTCATTACAGCAGTATGGGTTAGGACTGTGGGATAGTCATTACAGCAGCATGGTTAGGACTGTGGGATAGTCATTACAGCAGCATGGTTAGGACTGTGGGATAGTCCATTACAGCAGCATGGTTAGGACTGTGGGATAGTCATTACAGCAGCATGGTTAGGACTGTTGGATAGTCATTACAGCAGCATGGTTAGGACTGTGGGATAGTCATTACAGCAGCATGGTTAGGACTGTGGATAGTCATTACAGCAGCATGGTTAGGACTGTGGGATAGTCATTACAGCAGCATGGTTAGGACTGTGGGATAGTCATTACAGCAGCATGGTTAGGGACTGTGGGATAGTCATTACAGCAGCATGGTTAGGACTGTGGGATAGTCATTACAGCAGGCATGGTTAGGACTGTGGGATAGTCATTACAGCAGCATGGTTAGGACTGTTGGATAGTCATTACAGCAGCATGGTTAGGACTGTGGGATAGTCATTACAGCAGCATGGTTAGGACTGTGGGATAGTCATTACAGCAGCATGGTTAGGACTGTGGGATAGTCATTACAGCAGCATGGTTAGGACTGTGGGATAGTCATTACAGCAGCATGGTTAGGACTGTGGGATAGTCATTACAGCAGCATGGTTAGGACTGTGGGATAGTCATTACAGCAGCATGGTTAGGACTGTTGGATAGTCATTACAGCAGCATGGTTAGGACTGTGGGATAGTCATTACAGCAGCATGGTTAGGACTGTGGGATAGTCATTACAGCAGTATGGTTAGGACTGTTGGATAGTCATTACAGCAGCATGGTTAGGACTGTGGGATAGTCATTACAGCAGCATGGTTAGGACTGTGGGATAGTCATTACAGCAGCATGGTTAGGACTGTGGGATAGTCATTACAGCAGCATGGTTAGGGACTGTGGGATAGTCATTACAGCAGCATGGTTAGGACTGTGGGATAGTCATTACAGCAGCATGGTTAGGACTGTGGGATAGTCATTACAGCAGCATGGTTAGGACTGTTGGATAGTCATTACAGCAGCATGGTTAGGACTGTTGGATAGTCATTACAGCAGCATGGTTAGGACTGTTGGATAGTCATTACAGCAGCATGGTTAGGACTGTTGGATAGTCATTACAGCAGCATGGTTAGGACTGTGGGATAGTCATTACAGCAGCATGGTTAGGACTGTTGGATAGTCATTACAGCAGCAATGGTTAGGACTGTGGGGATAGTCATTACAGCAGCATGGTTATGGACTGTGGGATAGTCATTACAGCAGCATGGTTAGGACTGTGGGATAGTCATTACAGCAGCATGGTTAGGACTGTTGGATAGTCATTACAGCAGCATGGTTAGGACTGTGGGGATAGTCATTACAGCAGCATGGTTAGGACTGTGGGATAGTCATTACAGCAGCATGGTTAGGACTGTGGGATAGTCATTACAGCAGCATGGTTAGGACTGTGGGATAGTCATTACAGCAGCATGGTTAGGACTGTGGATAGTCATTACAGCAGCATGGTTAGGACTGTGGGATAGTCATTACAGCAGCATGGTTAGGACTGTGGGATAGTCATTACAGCAGCATGGTTAGGACTGTTGGATAGTCATTACAGCAGCATGGTTAGGACTGTTGGATAGTCATTACAGCAGCATGGTTAGGACTGTGGGATAGTCATTACAGCAGCATGGTTAGGACTGTGGGATAGTCATTACAGCAGCATGGTTAGGACTGTGGGATAGTCATTACAGCAGCATGGTTAGGACTGTGGGATAGTCATTACAGCAGCATGGTTAGGACTGTGGGATAGTCATTACAGCAGCATGGTTAGGACTGTGGGATAGTCATTACAGCAGCATGGTTAGGACTGTGGGATAGTCATTACAGCAGCATGGTTAGGACTGTGGGATAGTCATTACAGCAGCATGGTTAGGGACTGTGGGATAGTCATTACAGCAGCATGGTTAGGACTGTGGGATAGTCATTACAGCAGCATGGTTAGGACTGTGGGGATAGTCATTACAGCAGCATGGTTAGGACTGTGGGATAGTCATTACAGCAGCATGGTTAGGACTGTGGGATAGTCATTACAGCAGCATGGTTAGGACTGTTGGATAGTCATTACAGCAGTATGGTTAGGACTGTGGGATAGTCATTACAGCAGCATGGTTAGGACTGTTGGATAGTCATTACAGCAGCATCGGTTAGGACTGTGGGATAGTCATTACAGCAGCATGGGTTAGGAACAGCAGCATGGTTAGGTTGTTGGATAGTCATTACAGCAGCATGGTTAGGACTGTTGGATAGTCATTACAGCAGCATGGTTAGGACTGTGGGATAGTCATTACAGCAGTATGGTTAGGACTGTTGGATAGTCATTACAGCAGCATGGTTAGGACTGTGGGATAGTCATTACAGCAGTATGGTTAGGACTGTGGGATAGTCATTACAGCAGCATGGTTAGGACTGTGGGATAGTCATTACAGCAGCATGGTTAGGACTGTGGGATAGTCATTACAGCAGCATGGTTAGGACTGTGGGATAGTCATTACAGCAGCATGGTTAGGACTGTGGGATAGTCATTACAGCAGCATGGTTAGGACTGTGGGATCATTACAGCAGCATGGTTAGGACTGTGGGATAGTCATTACAGCAGCATGGTTAGGACTGTGGGATAGTCATTACAGCAGCATGGTTAGGACTGTGGGATAGTCATTACAGCAGCATGGTTAGGACTGTTGGATAGTCATTACAGCAGCATGGTTAGGACTGTGGGATAGTCATTACAGCAGCATGGTTAGGACTGTGGATAGACATTACAGCAGCATGGTTAGGACTGTTGGGATAGTCATTACAGCAGCATGGTTAGGACTGTGGGATAGTCATTACAGCAGCATGGTTAGGACTGTGGGATAGTCATTACAGCAGCATGGTTAGGACTGTGGGATAGTCATTACAGCAGTATGGTTAGGACTGTGGGATAGTCATTACAGCAGCATGGTTAGGACTGTGGGATAGTCATTACAGCAGCATGGTTAGGACTGTGGGATAGTCATTACAGCAGCATGGTTAGGACTGTGGGATAGTCATTACAGCAGCATGGTTAGGACTGTGGGATAGTCATTACAGCAGCATGGTTAGGACTGTGGGATAGTCATTACAGCAGCATGGTTAGGACTGTGGGATAGTCATTACATTTTCTTTATTTGTACTATTTTTTTTACATTGTAGAATAATAGTGAAGACATCAAAACTATGAAATAACACAAATGGAATCACATGTAGTAAACCAAAAAGTGTGTAAACAAATCAAAATATATTTCATATTTGAGATTCTTCAAATAGCCACGCCTTTGCCTTGATGACAGCTTTGCACACTCTTGGCATTCTCTCAACCATGCTTCATGAGGTAGTCACCTGGAATGCATTCAAAAATTAACAGGTGTGCCTTCTTAAAAGTTAATTTGTGGAATTTCTTTCCTATTAAATGCATTTGAGCCAATCAGTTGTGTTGTGACAAGGTAGGGGTGGTATACAGAAGATAGCCCTATGTTGGTAAAAGACCAAGTCCATATTATGGCAAGACAGCTCAAATAAGCAAAGAGAAACAACAGTACATTCATTACTTAAGACATGAAGGTCAGTCAATATGGAACATTTCAAGAACTTTATAAGTTTCTTCAAGTGCAGTCGCAAAAACCATCAAGCGCATCAAGCGCTATGAAGAAACTGGCTCTCATGAGGACCGCCACAGGGAACGGAAGACCCAGAGATACCTCTGCTGTCGAGGATAAGTCATTAGCGTTACCAGCCTCAAAAGTTGCAAGCTAAAAAATGTTTTTCACAGAGTTCATTCAAGTTAACAAACCACGTCCTCAACCCATCCAACTGTTGTGAATCAGGCCTTCATGGTCAAAAATTGCTGCAAATAAACCACT
>JAGTTL010001100.1:10713-28500 GCA_036851935.1 Coregonus suidteri
ACATATCCAGCGTTTACCATGAATGGGGGAACACATATCCAGCGTTTACCATGAATGGGGGAACACATATCCAGCGTTACCATGAATGAATGGGGGAAACACATATCCAGCGTTTACCATGAATGGGGGAACACATATCCAGCGTTTACCATGAATGGGGGAACACATATCCAGCGTTTACCATGAATGGGGGGACACATATCCAGCGTTTACCATGAATGGGGGAACACATATCCAGCGTTTACCATGAATGGGGGAACACATATCCAGCGTTTACCATGAATGGGGGAACATTGCCTTTAAAAGGTGCACAGCCAAAAAGGGGGACGATCGGATTGAATCCTGTCCTAAACTACCTTACCCTTAACCCTTAACCCTTAACCCTTAACCCTTAACCTTAACCCTTTCAGAACCCTAACCGTGAACTAACTACATGTAAATATGTTGACCTGTCTCTACCTGTGTTGTTGTTGTTGTTGTTGTGTAGAACACCTTACAGCCTGAAGAGTCCAGCCCGTCCCCAGACCCCAAATCCAGCCCTCGCATGTCCAGAGCCAGCGTCTTCATCACACAGATACTACAGGTAATACACACACACACACACACACACACACACACACACACACACACACACACGCACACACACGCACACACACACACACACACGCACACACGCACACATACGCACATGCACACACACATTTCCGCATTTAAAGTGCTGTGTGTGTGTGTGTGTGTGTGTGTGTGTGTGTGTGTGTGTGTGTGTGCATGTGTGTGTGTGTGTGTGTGTGCGTGCGTGTGTGTGTGTGTGTGTGTGTGTGTAGTTTGTCAGCAGGGTGGATAACAAGTATAAGCGCATGAACAGCAGTGAGCGTGTTCGCATCGTGAGCTCAGGAAACTCAACGCTGCCCAGACCAGGCTTCGAAACCCTCAGACAGGATGGTAAGCCATACACTACACCCTACACCCTACACCCTACACACTACACCCTACACACTACACCCTACACACTACACCCTACACCCTACACCCTACACACTACACCCTACACCCTACACCCTACAGCCTACACACTACACCCTACACACTACACCCTACACCCTACAGCCTACACACTACACCCTACACACTACACCCTACACCCTACACCCTACACCCTACACACTACACACTACACACTACACCCTACAGCCTACACCCTACAGCCTACACACTACACCCTACACCCTACACACTACACACTACACCCTACACACTACACACTACACCCTACAGCCTACACCCTACAGCCTACACACTACACCCTACACCCTACACACTACACACTACACCCTACACCCTACACCCTACACCCTACACCCTACACCCTACAGCCTACACACTACCTACAGCCTACACCCTACACCCTACACACTACACCCTACACACCTACACACCTACACCCTACACCCTACACCCTACAGCCTACACACTACACACCCTACACCCTACACCCTACACCCTACAGCCTACACACTACACCCTACACACTACACCCTACAGCCTACACACTACACCCTACACACTACACCCTACACCCTACACCCTACAGCCTACACACTACACCCTACAACTACTACACCCTACACCCTACACACTACACCTACAGCCTACACACTACACCCTACACACTACACCCTACACCCTACACCCTACACCATACACCCTACACCCTACACCCTACACACTACACACTACACCCTACACCCTACAGCCTACACACTACACCCTACACACTACACCCTACAGCCTACACACTACTACACCCTACACACTACACCCTACATACTACACCCTACACCCTACACCCTACACACTACACCCTACACCCTACACCCTACACCCTACACCCTACACACCTACAGCCTACAGCCTACACCCTACAGCCTACCTACACCCTACACCACCCTACACCCTACAGCCTACACACTAAAACCAAACTACACTACACCTACACACTACACCCTACACCCTACACACTACACCCTACACCCTACACCCTACACACCTACACACCTACACCCTACACCCTACACCCTACACCCTACAGCCTACACCCTACACCCTACACCCTACAGCCTACACACTACACCCTACACACTACACCCTACACCCTACACACTACACACTACACCCTACACCCTACACACTACACCCTACACCCTACACCCTACACCCTACACACTACACACTACACCCACACTACACCCTACACCCTACACCCTAACACCTACACCCTACACACTACACCCTACACACTACACCCTACACCTACACCCTACACACTACACCCTACACACTACACCCTACACCTACTACACCCTACACCCTACACTACACCCTACCCTACACCCTACACCCTACACCCTACACCCTACACCCTACACCCTACACCTACACACTACACCCTACACACTACACCCTACACCCTACACACTACACCCTACACCCTACACCCTACACCCTACACCCTACACCCTACACCCTACACCCTACACCCTACACCCTACACCCCCTACACCTACACCCTACACCCTACACCTACACCCTACACCCTACACCCTACACCCTACACACTACACCCTACACCCTACTACACACTACACCCTACACCCTACACCCTACACACTACACCCTACACCCTACACCCTACACACTACACCCTACACCCTACACCCTACACCCTACAGCCTACACACTACACCCTACACACTACACCCTACAGCCTACACACTACACTACACCCTACACACTACACCCTACACACTACACTACACACACACCCTACACCCTACACCCTACACCCTACACCCTACACCCTACACCCTACACCCTACACCCTACAGCCTACACCCTACACCCTACACCCTACAGCCTACACACTACACACCTACACACTACACCCTACACCCTACACACTACTACACCCTACACCCTACACCCTACACACTACACCCTACACCCTACACCCTACACACTACACCCTACACCCTACACCCTACAGCCTACACACTACACCCTACACACTACACCCTACAGCCTACACACTACACCCTACACACTACACCCTACACACTACACCCTACACACTACACCTACACCCTACACCCTACACCCTACACACTACACCCTACCCTACACACTACACCCTACCCTACACCCTACACCCTACACACTACACCCTAACCCTACACACTACACCTACACACACACCCTACACACTACACCCTACACCCTACACCCTACACCCTACACTACACCCTACACCTACACACCCTACACCCTACACCCTACACCCTACAGCCTACACACTACACCTACTACTACACACTACACCCTACAGCCTACACACTACACCCTACACACTACACCCTACACCCCTACACACTACACCCTACACCCTACACCCTACAGCCTACACCCTACACCCTACACCCTACACTACTACACACTACACCCTACACACTACACCCTACACACTACACCTACTACACCCTACACCCTACACCCTACATACTACACCCTACACACTACACCCTACACCCTACACACTACACCCTACACCCTACACCCTACACACTACACACTACACACTACACACTACAGCCTACACCCTACACACTACACACTACACACTACACACTACAGCCTACAGCCTACACACTACACACTACACACTACAGCCTACACCCTACACACTACACACTACACACTACACACTACAGCCTACAGCCTACATACTACACACTACACCCTACAGCCTACAGCCTACATACTACACCCTACACCCTACACACTACACCCTACAGCCTACCTACATACTACACCCTACACCCTACACACTACACACTACACCCTACAGCCTACATACTACACCCTACACACTACACCCTACACCCTACAGCCTACATACTACACCCTACACACTACACACTACACCCTACAGCCTACACCCTACACACTACACCCTACACACTACACCCTACAGCCTACACCCTACACCCTACACCCTACACCCTACAGCCTACATACTACACCCTACACACTACACCCTACACCCTACACCCTACACCCTACACCCTACAGCCTACATACTACACCCTACACACTACACCCTACACACTACACACTACACCCTACAGCCTACATACTACACCCTACACACTACACCCTACAGCCTACACCCTACACCCTACAGCCTACATACTACACACCCTACACACTACACCCTACACACTACACACTACACCCTACAGCCTACATACTACACCCTACACACACTACACCCTACAGCCTACAGCCTACACCCTACACCCTACAGCCTACACCCTACACCCTACAGCCTACACACTACATGTAGCTCAGTTGGTAGAGCATGGCATTTGCAACGCCAGGGTTGTGGGTTCGATTCCCACGGGGGGCCAGTATGAAAAATAAAAATGTATGCACTCACTAACTGTAAGTCGCTCTGGATAAGAGCGTCTGCTAAATGACTAAAATGTAATAAACTGAACAAGTTCCACAGACATGTGACTAACAGAAATGGAATAATGTGTCCCTGAACAAAGGGGGGGTCAAAATCTAAAGTAACAGTCAGTATCTGGTGTTGCCACCAGCTGCATTAAGTACTGCAGTGATTCTCCTCCTCATGGACTGCACCAGATTTGCCAGTTCTTGCTGTGAGATGTTACCCCACTCTTCCACCAAGGCACCTGCAAATTCCCGAAAATTTCTGGGGGGGATGGCCCTATCCCTCACCCTCCGATCCAACAGGTCCCAGACATGCTCAATGGGATTGAGATCCGGGCTCTTCGCTGGCCATGGCAGAACACTGACATTCCTGTCTTGCAGGAAAACAAGCACAGAACGAGCAGTATGGCTGGTGGCATTGTCATGCTGGAGGGTCATGTCAGGATGAGCCTGCAGGAAGGGTACCACATGGATGTCTTTCCTGTAACGCACAGCGTTGAGATTGCCTGCAATGACAACAAGATCAGTCCGATGATGCTGTGACACACCGCCCCAGACCATGACGGACCCTCCACCTCCAAATCGATCCCGCTCAGAGTACAGGCCTCGGTGTAACTCTCATTCCTTCGACGATAAACACAAATCCGACCATCACCCCTTGTGAGACACCGATCCTGTGCAGGTGTTGTTACATGTGGTCTGCCACTGCGAGGACGATCAGCTGTCCGTCCTGTCTCCCTGTAGCACTGTCACAGTACAGACATTGCAATTTATTGCCCTGGCCACATCTGCTGTCCTCATGCCTCCTTGCAGCATGCCTAAGGCACGTTCACGCAGATGAGCAGGGACCCTTGGCATCTTTCTTTTGGTGTTTTTCAGATTCAGTAGAAAGGCCTCTTTAGTGTCCTAAGTTTTCATAACTGTGACCTTAATTTCCTACCGTCTGTAAGCTGTTAGTGTCTTAACGACCGTTCCACAGGTGCATGTTCATTAATTGTTTATGGTTCATTGAACAAGCATGGGAAACAGTGTTTAAACCCTTTACAATGAAGATCTGTGAAGTTATTTGGATTTTTAAGAATTATCTTTGAGAGACAGGGTCCTGAAAAAGGGACGTTTATTTTTTTGCTGAGTTTACCTATACACTACACCTGTCTCTCTCTCTCTATATGTATAATTTATATATATATGCACTGTATATCATTATATACCCTACACCCTGTACCGTTTACAATGTGTGTGTGTGTGTGTGTGTGTGTGTGTGTGTGTGTGTGTGTGTGTGTGTGTGTGTGTGTGTGTGTGTGTGAAGACTGTGCAGACCCAGACAGTGATGTGAGTAGGGGTGTGAGCCTGGTTCCGTACAGCCTGGTCTCCCCCCAGCGGGTCCAGAGGAAGAGGCCGGTTCTGATCAGTCCAACCAGTCTGGCCCGGACCATTATACAGAAGATACTCAACATGGGGGGAGCCATGGACTTCAACATCTGCAAACCAGGTTGGGTTGTGTGTGTGTGTGTTTGTGTTTAAAATGATTTTGTTATATTATATTATATTAAAGGTAATGTATTGCAGACGTCCTAACGAAAGAAGAGTTCCTAATGAGACAGAGGCTTGAACCCATCATCTCCTCCAGAGAGAAACACACGAACACCTACGAGGTTGTCTCTCCTGAGAACATAGAGGCCGTTGCTGCAAAGGTACATACTATTTTACATCTTGACTGATTTATTTTTTATAGAACCTTTATTTTAGCAGGGAGTCCCATGGAGACCAAGGCCTCTTTTCCAATGCAACGTCATAAAACCAGACAATATTACAAGCAATTTAAGAATCAAACACATTCCTCAACAATTTTTTTTTACTTGAGAAATACTGCACCAAACACCTTACTTAGATGTAAAATTGCGCAACTAAAACATTCTTGGCAAAAACTTCAATATTAATTATAGATTTCTTAAGTTATCTTAGATACATTCTGGGAATTTTGAGTGAAATAGGCTTCTGCATCTACAGTATCTCATGGGGGACAAACATCATTAACCAAACGCAGAATCGGTCAGGAAACACACCTCCAAGACTGAAATCTCGTTTTTTTCGAATGAACAACAGAAAAACACGTGCCAATCGGGTGTTCAGTAGTTTAACAACTTGAACTGCCCTGGAGGCACCTGAGCATCAAGGTGCAGAGAGCTCTGCAATAACATCTGCTAAACAAGTGATTGCGACCAATAACATTTTATTTTATTGTATTTCATTTAATTGTATCATTCCATACACGGGTGAAAGCAGATTTCCCTAATTCTGTAGTTACCCATCCCTGTGATCAGGTCAGGTGACTCGTATGTCACTAATTTAACTAAGAAGTAAGGTATGAAGGAAGTTTGCTTTATAAACAAAACAATAGAATCAAGTAAAATCTCATTTTATTTGTCACGTGCCGAATACAACAAGTGTAGACTTTACCATTAAATGCTTACTTATGAGCCCTTTCCCACAATGCAGTTCAAAAGTACGAACATGTATAAATAGATACAAAGAAAACAGTAACACAATAAAATAAAGATAACGAGGCTATATACAGGCTATATACAGCTATATACAGCTATATACAGGCTATATACAGGCTATATACAGGCTATATACAGGCTATATACAGGCTATATACAGCTATATACAGGCTATATACAGGCTATATACAGGCTATATACAGGCTATATACAGCTATATACAGGCTATATACAGGCTATATACAGGCTATATACAGCTATATACAGCTATATACAGCTATATACAGGCTATATACAGCTATATACAGGCTATATACAGGCTATATACAGCTATATACAGGCTATATACAGGCTATATACAGCTATATACAGCTATATACAGGCTATATACAGGCTATATACAGCTATATACAGGCTATACAGGCTATATACAGGCTATATACAGCTATATACAGGCTATATACAGCTATATACAGCTATATACAGGCTATATACAGCTATATACAGGCTATATAAAGGCTATATACAGTCTATATACAGGCTATATACAGCTATATACAGGCTATATACAGGCTATATACAGGCTATATACAGGCTATATACAGCTATATACAGGCTATATACAGGCTATATACAGCTATATACAGGCTATATACAGGCTATATACAGGCTATATACAGCTATATACAGGCTATATACAGGCTATATACAGGCTATATACAGCTATATACAGGCTATATACAGGCTATATACAGGCTATATACAGGCTATATACAGGCTATATACAGGCTATATACAGTCTATAGACAGGCTATATACAGGCTATATACAGGCTATATACAGGCTATATACAGTCTATATACAGGCTATATACAGGCTATATACAGCTATATACAGGCTATATACAGGCTATATACAGGCTATATACAGCTATAAACTGGCTATATACAGGCTATATACAGCTATATACAGGCTATATACAGGCTATATACAGGCTATATACAGGCTCTATACAGCTATATACAGGCTCTATACAGGCTATATACAGCTATATACAGCTATATACAGGCTATATACAGGCTATATACAGGCTATATACAGGCTATATACAGGCTATATACAGTCTATATACAGGCTATAGACAGGCTATATACAGGCTATATACAGGCTATATACAGCTATATACAGGCTATATACAGTCTATATACAGGTTATATACAGGCTATAAACAGCTATATACAGGCTATATACAGGCTATATACAGGCTATATACAGTCTATATACAGGTTATAGACAGGCTATATACAGGCTATATACAGGCTATATACAGGCTATATACAGCTATATACAGGCTCTATACAGGCTATATACAGGCTATATACAGGCTATATACAGCTATTTACAGGCTATATACAGGCTATATACAGGCTATATACAAGGAGTACGGGTACCGAGTCAGTGTACTGGGTATGAGGTTGTTGGGATGATTGATTGAGGTAATACGTACATGTAGGTTTGGTTATGTGATTGATTGATTGATTGAAGTACTGTGCACATGTAGGTAGGGGTGAAAAGCAGAAAGTCTGGGTAGCTGTTTAATTAACTGTTTAGCAGTCTTATGGCTTTGTTCAGGAGCCTTTTGGTCCCAGACTTGGTGTTCTGGTACCGCCTGCCATACTGTAGTAGAGAGAACAGACTGTGACTTGGTGTTCCGGTACCGCCTGCCGTACAGTAGTAGAGAGAACAGACTGTGACTTGGTGTTCCGGTACCGCCTGCCGTACGGTAGTAGAGAGAACAGACTGTGACTTGGTGTTTCCGGTACCGCCTGCAGTACAGTAGTAGAGAGAACAGACTGTGACTTGGTGTTCCGGTACCGCCTGCCGTACGGTAGTAGAGAGAACAGACTGTGACTTGGTGTTCCGGTACCGCCTGCCGTACAGTAGTAGAGAGAACAGACTGTGACTTGGTGTTCTGGTACCGCCTGCCGTACAGTAGTAGAGAGAACAGACTGTGACTTGGTGTTCCGGTACCGCCTGCCGTACGGTAGTAGAGAGAACAGACTGTGACTTGGTGTTCTGGTACCGCCTGCCGTACAGTAGTAGAGAGAACAGACTGTGACTTGGTGTTCCGGTACCGCCTGCCGTACAGTAGTAGAGAGAACAGACTGTGACTTGGTGTTCCGGTACCGCCTGCCGTTCAGTAGTAGAGAGAACAGACTGTGACTTGGTGTTCCGGTACCGCCTGCTGTACGGTAGTAAAGAGAACAGACTGTGACTTGGTGTTCCGGTACCGCCTGCCGTACAGTAGTAGAGAGAACAGACTGCGACTTGGGTGGCTGGAGTCTTTGACAATTGTAGGGCCTTCCTCTGACACCGCCTGGTATAGAGCTCCTGGATGTAAGGGAGCTCGGCCCCAGTGATGCACTGGGCCATACGCACTACCCTCTGTAGCGCCTTGTGGTCGGATGCTGTGCAGTTTTCATACCAAGCGGTTATGCAGCCAGTCAAGATGGTCTCAGCATATCATGGCTACAGATGTGTGTGCTACGGAGCGATAGTCATTTAGACAGGTTACCCTGGCGTTCTTGGGCACGGGGTCTGTGGTGGTCTGCTTGAAACCTGTAGGTACTACAGACTGGCTCAGGGAGAGGTTGAAAATGTCAGTGAAGACACTTGCCAGCTGGTCAGCGCATGCTCTGAGTAAACGTCCTGTGAATGTTGACCTGTTTAAAGTTCTTACTCACATTGGCTACGGAGAGCATGATCAAACAGTCATCTGGAACAGCTGGTGCTCTCATGCATTGTTCCATGTTGCTTGCCTCGAAGCGAGCATAGAAGGCATTTAGCTCATCTGGTAGGCTCGCATCACTGGTCAACTCGCGGCTGGGTTTTCCTTTGCAATCCATGATCAATCAATCAATCAATCAAAATCAATCCAATTTTATTTATAAAGACCTTTTTACATCAGCAGATGTCACAAAGTGCTATACAGAAACCCAGCCTAAAACCCCAAACAGCAGCAATGCAGATGTAGAAGCACGGTGGCTAGGAAAAACTCCCTAGAAAGGCAGGAACCTAGGAAGAAACCTAGAGAGGAACCAGGCTCTGAGGGGTGGCCAGTCCCCTTCTGGCTGTGCAGGGTGGAGATTATAACAGTACATGGCCATAAAGGCCAGATTATTCTCCAAAATGTTCAAACGTTCATAGATGACCAGCAGGGTCAAATAATAATCACAGTGGTTGTAGAGGTTGCAACAGGTCAGTACATCAGGAGTAAGTACATTTCACTTGGCTTTTCATAGCCAGGCAATTAGAGGTTGAAATAGCAGGTGCGGTAGAGAGAGAGTTGAAAACAGCAGGTCTGGGACAAGGTAGCACGTCCGGTGAACAGGTCAGAAGAGTGGAAACTGGAGCAGCAGCATGACCAGGTGGACTGGGGACAGCAAGGAGTCATCAAGCCAGGTAGTCCTGAGGCATGGTCCTAGGGTTCAGGTCCTCCGGGAGGGGAGGGAGAGAGAGAGAGGGAGAGAAAGAGAGAAAATAGATATGGCCTTAGTTTGCCAACCCTGCCACATCCGATGAGCGTCAGAGCCGGTGTAATAGGATTTGATTTTAGTCCTGTATTGACGCTTTGTCTTTTTGATGGTTCGTCGGAAGGCGTAGCAGGATTTCTTATAAGCGTCCGGATTTGTGTCCGCTCCTTGAAAGCGGCAGCTCTAGCCTATAATCCATGGCTTCTGGTTGGGATATGTACAGTACGTATGGTCACTGTGGGGACTACATTGTTGATGCACGTATTAATTAAGCCGGTGACTGATGTGGTAAACTCCTCAATGCCATCAGATGAATCCCGGATCATATTCCAGTCTGTGCTAGAGAAACAGTCCTGTAGCTTAGCATCCACTTCATGGGACCACTTCCGTATTTAGCACATCACTGGTACTTCCTGTTTGAGTTTTTGCTTGTAAACAGGAATTAAGAGGATGGAGTTATGGTCAGATTTGCCAAATGGAGGGCGAGGGAGAGCGTTGTTTGTTTCTCTGTGTGTAGAGTTGAGGTGATCTAAAGTTTTTTCTTGTCTAGTTGCACAGGAGACATACTGGTAAAAATGAGGTAAAACGGATTTCTGTTTCCCTGCATTACAATCCCCGGCCACTAGGAGCGCCGCATCTGGGTGAGCATTTTCTTGTTTGCTTATGTTCTTATACAGCTCATTGAGTGCGGTCTTAGTGCCAGCATTGGTTTGTGGTGGTAAGTAGATGGCTATGAAAAATATAGATAAAAACTATCTTGGTAAATAGTATGGTGTACAGCTTATCATGAGGTACTGTACCTCAGGAGAGAAAAACCTCAAGACTTATTTAATATTAGAGACTGCGCACCCCTTAGCTGTTCTGTTCTAGATTTATATTTACCATGTCCTTGTTCAGCCACGACTCAGTGAAACATTTTTTACAGTTCTTCAGATCACGTTGGTAGTCTCTAACGGAACTCATCCAGTTTTACTCTCCAGTGACTGGTAGGATAGTCTCTAACGGAACTCATCCAGTTTGTTCTCCAGTGATTGATAGGATAGTCTCTAACGGAGCTCATCCAGTTTATTCTCCAGTGATTGATAGGATAGTCTCTAACGGAGCTCATCCAGTTTATTCTCCAGTGATTGATAGGATAGTCTCTAACGGAGCTCATCCAGTTTATTCTCCAGTGATTGATAGGATTGTCTCTAACGGAGCTCATCCAGTTTATTCTCCAGTGATTGATAGGATAGTCTCTAACGGAGGTCATCCAGTTTATTCTCCAGTGATTGCACGTTCACCATCATAACTGTGATGGGTGAGTTGAAGGAGTCAGGTGCAGGAGGGTAAATCACAGAATAACAGGATTTATTCAGGAAAACAGAGTTACGCAGTAATGTGTCAAACAGTCCTTAAGAGAGCCAGCCTACTTTCTGATACAGAATGCAGTGATGTGTACTGAACCTCTCGCCCATAATAAATCCTAGTGTGCTATGATAAACTATGTCCAATGGCTTCAATACAGTGGCAGCTGCATTTATATAGACAATATCGCCACAGTCTAAAGCCGGAATGAATGTCGACTGAATGATACAGTGGGGAAAAAAGTATTTAGTCAGCCACCAATTGTGCAAGTTCTCCCACTTAAAAAGATGAGAGAGGCCTGTAATTTTCATCATAGGTACACGTCAACTATGACAGACAAAATGAGAAAAAAAAATCCAGAAAATCACATTGTAGGATTTGTAATGAATTTATTTGCAAATTATGGTGGAAAATAAGTATTTGGTCAATAACAAAAGTTTCTCAATACTTTGTTATATACCCTTTGTTGGCAATGACACAGGTCAAACGTTTTCTGTTAGTCTTCACAAGGTTTTCACACACTGTTGCTGGTATTTTGGCCCAGTCCTCCATGCAGATCTCCTCTAGAGCAGTGATGTTTTGGGGCTGTCGCTGGGCAATACGGACTTTCAACTCCGTCCAAAGATTTTCTATGGGGTTGAGATCTGGAGACTGGCTAGGCCACTCCAGGACCTTGAAATGGTTCTTACGAAGCCACTCCTTCGTTGCCCGGGCGGTGTGTTTGGGATCATTGTCATGCTGAAAGACCCAGCCACGTTTCATCTTGAATGCCCTTGCTGATGGAAGGAGGTTTTCACTCAAAATCTCACGATACATGGCCCCATTCATTCTTTCCTTTACACGGATCAGTCGTCCTGGTCCCTTTGCAGAAAAACAGCCCCAAAGCATGATGTTTCCACCCCCATGCTTCACAGTAGGTATGGTGTTCTTTGGATGCAACTCAGTATTCTTTGTCCTCCAAACACGACGAGTTGAGTTTTTACCAAAAAGTTATATTTTGGTTTCATCTGACCATATGACATTCTCCCAATCCTCTTCTGGATCATCCAAATGCACTCTAGCAAACTTCAGACGGGCCTGGACATCTACTGGCTTAAGCAGGGGGACACGTCTGGCACTGCAGCATTTGAGTCCCTGGCGGCGTAGTGTGTTACTGATGGTAGGCTTTGTTACTTTGGTCCCAGCTCTCTGCAGGTCATTCACTAGGTCCCCCCGTGTGATTCTGGGATTTTTGCTCACCGTTCTTGTGATCATTTTGACCCTACGGGGTGAGATCTTGCGTGGAGCCCCAGATCGAGGGAGATTATCAGTGGTCTTGTATGTCTTCCATTTCCTAATAATTGCTCCCACAGTTGATTTCTTCAAACCAAGCTGCTTACCTATTGCAGATTCAGTCTTCCCAGCCTGGTGCAGGTCTACAATTTTGTTTCTGGTGTCCTTTGACAGCTCTTTGGTCTTGGCCATAGTGGAGTTTGGAGTGTGACTGTTTGAGGTTGTGGACAGGTGTCTTTTATACTGATAACAAGATCAAACAGGTGCCATTAATACAGGTAACGAGTGGAGGACAGAGGAGCCTCTTAAAGAAGAAGTTACAGGTCTGTGAGAGCCAGAAATCTTGCTTGTTTGTAGGTGACCAAATACTTATTTTCCACCATAATTTGCAAATAAATTCATTACAAATCCTACAATGTGATTTTCTGGATTTTTTTTTTTTCCTCAATTTGTCTGTCATAGTTGACGTGTACCTATGATGAAAATTACAGGCCTCTCTCATCTTTTTAAGTGGGAGAACTTGCACAATTGGTGGCTGACTAAATACCTTTTTTCCCCACTGTATGTTTTCTGCTATTTACGGAAAGACTTGTCCTATTCCTATAAAAGAAGCCCATTTTCATTCTTAATTTCTTAACTAACTCATCAACATGTTTTTTGAAAAATAGCTTTTCATCAATCCAGATACCCAGATATTTATAAGCGGGACACGATCAGTGTGGGACACGATCAGTGTGGGCACCATCCAATGTACATATACATAAATCATAAGATACATTTAGGAAAATAACATATACTTAGTTTGACCTGCATTAAATACCAATTTCAGTTCAACAAAGGCTTTCTGTAAAGTAAAAAAGGCTGATTGTAGTTCTGAAAGAGCCTTGTCAGCAGAAGGGGCAACAGAATACACAACATATAGTCCACATACAAGTGGAGGTCACAATTTCTTATAGACAAACCAATATTGTTTATATAGAAAGTGAAAATCAAGGAATATCAAGGAAACCTGACTTAACACCATCAGAAGAAACACATTGTGTCTGTCAGGTAGTTTTCAAACCAGATGCAGGCTGCCTGACCAGGCCAATTTCAGACAGTCTATGAATTAATAATGAATGGTCAAAATTGTTGAAAGCCTTCCACAGGTCTATGAAAAGGGCAGCCCACTGCCTTCTGTCCATGCTATTTACAATGTCATTAACCATCAAAGAAGCTATTACCTGGCCTGGAACCACTAGAACACAATTAGAGGACATTTTGAAGCTAGAAAAGATCTAAGCTGAGTGTTGATTGAAGATTCTAAAATGTTCGCTAGGCGAGACAGTTCAGAGATCAGGTGATAATTACTCATGTCAGAGGGGTCACCACCTTTTTAGAGGGGGAGCACATGGGCAGCCTTCCAGAAACCTGAGTGGATTTAAATCAGTGGATTTTAGTATTTTCAAATACATGCCAATATTCAAAAAAATAATATTTGAATACTTACTTTGAAATGTATGTGAAAGTAATTAGAGATATTTGAAATAGTATTTGAACCCAGGTCTGTGGTGTGCAGGGTAAACACTGTCTGCTGGAAGCTGATGTGAGCTGTGTTAAAGATCTGCTGAGGAGAGAGATCTACCCCATCATCATCCACATCAAGATCTGTGACAAGAACATCAGGAAGCTAAGGTACCCTGACCCCTAACCCCTAACCTCTAACCCCATCATCATCCACATCAAGGTCTGTGACAAGAACATCAGGAAGCTAAGGTAGCCTGTCTGACCTCTGTCTCCTACAGGAAGCTGCCCTGCGTGTGGACAGTGAGGAGGAGTTTGTCAGAGAGTGTGTCGGAGCAGAGAGAGAGAGCTGGAGAGTGTTCCTAACCCCTGACCTCTGTCTCCTACAGGAAGCTGCCCCTGCGTGTGGACAGTGAGGAGGAGTTTGTCAGAGTGTGTCGGAGCAGAGAGAGAGAGCTGGAGAGGGCTCCGTGTCTCTATGTGTGTCTGGAGCCTGAGGAATGGACGGGGCCTGATGACCTCATCAGAGTGGTGAAAGACAGAATTCAGGAGGAACAGAGGAAGACTGTCTGGGTGGAGCAAGACCTGCTGTAACACACACAGACGCACACACACGCACACACACACACACACACACACACACACACACACACACACACCACGGACAGGTATACACACACACACACACACACACGCACACACACACACCCACACACACACACAGATGCACACATGCACACACACACACACACACTCACACACACACACACAGGTGTGCAAGATGGCGAAGCTGGGTAGGGCAGGCGTTTTGCAGGCTTCCTCTCAACTTTGCTAATTAATGTGTATTTAATGTGTTTTAATGTGTTTTAATGTGTAATTCCTCACTTTGTTCGCTCTGCTAAATGTACTATATTTTTATTCCATCGAGCTTATTTGTATTATTCCTAACGTACAGTACTTACTCCTATTTTTATTATGTCACATTGTTGATAAATGAACCTGTAGTAAGCATTTTATTGTAATGCATACCATGTGTATCCTGTGCATATGACAATACTCTTGACTTGACACACACACACACACACACACACACACACACACACACACACACACACGCACGCACACACACACACACACACACACACACACACACACACACTGGGGCTGGGGTGGAGTTGGTTGTGAGTAGTTATAGAATAAGCGCAAACCCAGGATGTTCTGATTAAAGACATGTAGCATTCTCACAGTGGTGGACTCTATTCTATTATACTCTATTCTCTTCTCTTCTACTCTCTCTCTATTCTATTATACTATATTCTATTCTATTCTATTCTATTCTATTCTACTCTACTCTATTCTATTATTTTCTCTTCTATTCTCTTCTATTATACTCTATTCTACTCTACTCTATTCTACTCTATTCTATTCTACTCTATTCTACTATATTCTATTCTACTCTATTCTGTTCTATTCTATTTTTTTCTCTTCTCTTCTATTCTATTCTACCCTATTCTACTATATTCTATTCTACTATATTCTACTATATTCTATTATATTCTATTCTATTCTACTATATTCTATTCTGTTCTATTCTATTCTATTCTACTCTATTATATTATATTCTACTCTATTCTACTCTACTCTATTCTATTATTTTCTCTTCTATTCTCTTTTATTCTACTCTATTCTACTATATTCTATTCTACTATATTCTACTCTATTCTATTATATTCTATTCTACTCTACTCTATTCTATTATTTTCTCTTCTATTCTCTTCTATTCTACTCTATTCTACTATATTCTATTCTACTATATTCTACTCTATTCTATTATATTCTATTCTACTATATTCTATTCTATTATATTCTGTTCTATTCTACTCTATTCTACTCTATTCTATTCTGTTCTATTCTATTCTACTATATTCTATTCTATTCTACTATATTCTATTCTATTCTACTATATTCTATTCTATTCTACTATATTCTATTCTGTTCTATTCTATTCTATTCTACTCTATTCTATTATATTCTACTCTATTCTGTTCTATTCTATTATTTTCTCTTCTCTTCTATTCTATTCTGTTCTACTCTATTCTACTCTACTCTACTCTACTCTACTCTACTCTACTCTATTCTATTCTATTCTATTCTATTCTATTCTATTCTGTTCTATTCTGTTCTACTCTATTCTATTCTATTCTACTCTATTCTACTCTATTCTACTCTATTCTATTCTATTCTATTCTATTCTACTCTATTCTGTTCTATTCTACTCTACTCTATTCTACTATATTCTATTCTACTCTATTCTACTCTATTCTGTTCTATTCAGCTCTATTGCCGAGTGGCGCAGTGGTCTAAGGCACTGCATTGCAGTGCTAGCTGTGCCACTAGAGATCCTGGTTTGAATCCAGGCTTTGTCGTAGCCGGCCGCGACCCGGGAGACCCATGGGGCGGCGCACAATTGGCCCAGCGTCGTCCAGGGTAGGGGAGGGAATGGCCAGCAGGGATGTAGCTCAGCAACGCCAGGGTTGTGGGTTCGATTCCCACGGGGGGCCAGTATGAAAAAAAAAAAAAGTAATGTATGCACTCAAACACTAACTGTAAGTCGCTCTGGATAAGAGCGTCTCCTAAATGACAAAAATGTAATTGCATTCTGTTCTATTCTAACATTATTATACCACTACATATCTACAATACAACATTTATAATACCAACATACATACGTGTGTGTAGAGTGCCTGTGCTAGTGTGTGTGGTTATGCATGTGTGTGTATATCCACAATATAGCAGGGGGTGTAAAGCCATGTTTTACTATAAAATAGCATTGTATCTGGTCAAACACAATTTTTTTCCAATAGTTGGGTAGAGGAATGACTTTTGCTTCCCTCCAGGCCTGGGGGGCACACACTTTCTAGTAGGCTTAAATTGAAGATATGGCAAATAGGAGTGGCAATATCGTCCGCTATTATCCTCAGTAATCTTCATCCAAGTTGTCAGACCCCGGTGGCTTGTCATTGTTGATAGACAACAATAGTTTTTTTCACCTCTTCCACACTCACTTTACGGAATTCAAAATTACAATGCTTGTCTTTCATAATTTGGTCAGATATACT
>JAGTTL010001101.1:0-17785 GCA_036851935.1 Coregonus suidteri
AGAAGAACATTCTATGGTTGCCTAGCGCCAGCTGAGATCAAAGCTATAGGCCTCCTACTCATTGATACAGTAGCACTCTCTTCCCTCAACCATGTTGAGTCCCAAATGGCACCCTATTCCCTGTATAGTGCACTACTTTTTTACCAGATGGGACCTGTTCAAAAGTAGTGCATTATATCGGGAATAGGGTGCCAGTTGGGACTCAGTCTGTGTCTTTTCAGAAGGAGAGAGTAACCTGACAGTTCTCTATATAGGTTTCCAGTGGCAGTCTGAACAGTGATAGACATCCTTGAGCTGGCAGGGAGAGTGTGTTCAACTGTCCTCCTCTTCGCTTACTGCCCACCATTCTCTCTGACTGACTAGTATATGAAATTAAGAAAACCACTATGTGGAGAGAGAGAGAGAGAGAGAGAGAGAGAGAGAGAGAGAGAGAGAGAGAGAGAGAGAGAGAGAGAGAGAGAGAGAGAGAGAGAGAGAGGGGTGAATGGGTGGAAAAAGAGGGAGTGATTCTTAATTAAAGGAGTCATATGCTGCCATCGTCTCAACAATATGGATTCACTGATGACTGATGGAATGATAAAATAGATGAAAAGTGGAATCAATATTTCACATAGTGTGTGTGGTGTGTGTGTGTGTGTGTGTGTGTGTGTGTGTGTGTGTGTGTGTGCCAATTACTTGAATGACATTTCCCCGTTGAAACTAGCTCATTAAATATTGATAGCTGCATTAAATGGGTTCAATGGGAATGTCTGCTTATTCTCAACGAACGTTAGTGTCATACATATCCAAGCTAGTGTTGGACACGTATGATACTCGATACCAAATCTTTACTACGTATTAGCCAAAGTCACAGAATGGCACTTAATCCAGACCATTGGTTGTCTTTTGAGTTCAATATCATTACATTTCACATTTTTATGTCCATATTTCAGACAGCCTTGTTGTATTAATGAATCAATGATAAAAAATTTACCAATCTAATTACATAACAACGTAATAATAATCATTTATTTAAATGGTAAATCTCTGTTGATAAGCTGGGTACATCAAGATGTACCCTAGGCCTTTTCACAATACAGGTGAATTATTCAATTGGAGTGTGTGCATGCACTGAGTTATTGAGCTTGTTTTGGCTGACTTAAGGCTACAGAGGACAAACAATCTGTTTCCATGTGGGACTTATTGTATTGTTCTGATCAAAGACATTTGCATAGAAGTAGCAATCTCTTCTTTTATAAAACTGTCTCTTTAATACCCAGTAATGACATCATTCACACACTGTCAGTTCGAGGAAGATAATTGAGGGAGAGACGACTTAGGGCTCTATTCATTACAAAGCATTACAGATTCCGCGATAGAAATGTCAAGGTAATTTCCGATTGAGCCGACATATGCAGCGTTTACCATGAATGCAGTCTCTGCTAAAGTTGGACCATTGCCTTTGAATTTCAATAACGCCGTAACACTGAACTTCAGCGATACAGATTGAATAGAGCCCTAAGTGAATTAATATAGTTTTAGGTAATAATCAGCTTTGAAATCAGCATATTTTGTGTTATGGTTTGCATATTATCACAAACAAAGTACTAGGGGTAGTGAATTGATGTTAGCTTCAGCTGTAAACTAGCAAGGAAAGTTAGCCTACAACGCTGGAAACTACCAGTATATCTTCTAGCATTGTAAAGTGTTTCAAGCCTGTATGGACATGGTTTTGTAATGAACAGTTTCAACATTCGTACATGCTGTGTTGCATTATTCAAGTGTGTTAAGTCCTGTGTAGCATGGGGATTTAACATGATGCAGGCCAGACACCTAGTGAGTGTGTTAAGTCCTGTGTAGCATGGGGATTTAACATGATGCAGGCCAGACTCCCAGTGAGTGTGTTAAGTCCTGTGTAGTACGGGGAGCTAACATGATGCAGGCCAGACAGTGACTGCAGTGGTTCCTCATCAGGACAGGCTAGAGCTAGCTCTAACGATGAGTTAGTGGAGCAGGCAGAGTCATGCACGGTCCGCTCACACTATAAAGGAGGCATCGGCTGCGCTGATAGACAGACTTGATCCTCTCAATCTGTGGACACGTGAGACATAATTGACAGAAGTACAGAACGTTTTTTATAAATGTGACTACCGAACAGTTTGTCGCGTTCTAGCATCGAAAAAGTAGTGGAGTTTCGGTATAGCGTGCAACATTACTCCAATCCTCGTCCTTATCTCTCTTCTCCTCACACCTCTTTTCCATTAGATTGTTCCCCCTCCTCCTCATTATCCCCCTTCTCCTCTCACCCCTTTTCCATTAGATTGTTCACCCTCCTCCTGATCCCCCTTCTCCTCTCACCCCCTTTTCCATTAGATTGTTCCCCCTCCTCCTCATTATCCCCCTTCTCCTCACACCTCTTTTCCATTAGATTGTTCCCTTCCTCCTGATCCCCCTTCTCCTCACACCTCTTTTCCATTAGATTGTTCCCTTCCTCTTGATCCCCCTTCTCCTCACACCTCTTTTCCATTAGATTATTCCCTTCCTCCTGATCCCCCTTCTCCTCTCACCTCTTTTCCATTAGATTGTTCCCCCACCTCCTGATCCCCCTTCTCCTCTTACCTATTTTCCATTAGATTTTCATCCTCCTCCTGATCCCCCTTCTCCTCACACCTCCTTTCTACCTCTTCTCTTCCTGGAACTGACATATGTTTACAATGCCAAAGCAAGTGAAATAGACAATGAACAAAAGTGAAATAAACAATCAAAAATGAAAAGTGAACATTACACCCACAAGAGTTTCAAAAGAATAGAGACATTTCACATATTGTATTATTATCTAGTGTTAAGATAAATGAACAGATGAGTCTAGATTGTAATGGTGTCGTTGCTCTTTTCTTTCCACCTCTCTCCTTCTTTCTCTTTCTTCCCCTTTCTCTCTCTCTCTCTTCTCTCCTTCTTTTTCTTCACTCTGTGGTCCTCCGTAGCTCAGAAGGTAAAGCAAGGCTCTTGCCACGCCAGGATTGTGGGTTTTGTGCTTTTGATAAGCGTCCGCTAAATGGCATACAATTATACTATTCTTCTCTCTCTCCATCTCATTCTCTCATCTCTCTATTTCTTCTCTCTCTCCCTCTCTCTCTCTTCCTCTCCATCTCTCTTTTTCTCCCTCTCTCTTTCTCTCTCTCCCCCCTCTCTCGCTGTCTTCCTCTAGCCATCTCTTTCCCTCTCTCCTTCTGTCTCTCTGTGCCTCTCTCTCTCTCTTCTCTCTCTCGCCATCTTCCCCTCTCTCCCTCTGTCTCTCTGCGCCTCTCTCTCTCTCTCTCTCCTCTCTCTCTCTTCTCTCTCTCTCTTCTCTCTCTCTCCATCTCTCTCTCTCTCTCTGTCCAATATAGTTATAACAGCCCACCAGGGAGGATGGAAAACTAGGAAACACTTTGGAATGTTCTTTGACAGAGGAGTCCAAGGCTCTAGAAGCTTGACATCTGTCGGCTGCATCATTCTCAAACTGAGTCTGAGGGTTGCTGGTTTTTCTCAGTAGAGACGGTAGAATAGAGTCAATACTTTATTGTCCTTTGGTTACAACAGAAATACACCTTATGCCTTTCCCAACACCATCAGATACACACACACACTGAGAGGCACAGGGTCAGCCGCAGAGCAGCGCCCCTGAAAGGAGAGCAATTGTTGGTGAGAGTGTGTTTGGTTTGAGACTGACTGGGTGTGTAGTCAAAGGAAGAGAGAAATGGTAGAGAGAAGAGAGAGATACAGAGACAAAGAGCTCTGGGATATGCGTCAACAGCAACCTTGGGAAAATCCTCTGCATTATCATTAACAACAGACTCGTTCATTTCCTCAGTGAAAACAAAGTACTGAGCAAATGTAAAATTGGCATTTTACCAAATTACCGTACGACAGACCATGTATTCACCCTGCACACCCACATTGACAAACAAACAAAACAAAGTCTTCTCATGCTTTGTTGATTTCAAAAAAGCTTTTGACTCAATTTGGTATGAGGGTCTGCAATACAAACTGATGTAAAGTGGTGTTGGGGGAAAAACATACAACATTATAAAATCCATGTACACAAACAACAAGTGCGTGGTTCAAATTGGCATTTCTTTCCACAGGGCTGTGGGGTGAGACAGGGATGCAGTTTAAGCCCCACCCTCTTCAACATATAATAATAATAATAATATGCCATTTAGCAGACGCTTTTATCCAAAGCGACTTACAGTCATGCGTGCATACATTTTTGTGTATGGGTGGTCCCGGGGATCGAACCCACTACCTTGGC
The DNA here is from genome assembly GCA_036851935.1 of Coregonus suidteri. Taxonomy (NCBI): domain Eukaryota; kingdom Metazoa; phylum Chordata; class Actinopteri; order Salmoniformes; family Salmonidae; genus Coregonus; species Coregonus suidteri. The sequence continues at coordinate 4,274 of JAGTTL010001101.1, forward strand.
GTTACAAGCGCCGTGCTCTACCAGTTGAGCTACAGAGGACCACACATATATATCAACGAATTGGCGAGGTCACTAGAACAGTCTGCAGCACCCAGCCTCACCCTACTAGAATCTGAAGTCAAATATCTACTGTTTGCTGATGATCTGGTGTTTCTGTCCCCAACCAAGGAGGGCCTACAGCAGCACCTAGATCTTCTGCACAGATTCTGTCAGACCTGGGCCCTGACAGTAAATCTCAGTAAGACAAAAATAATGGTTTTCCAAAAAAGGTCCAGTTGCCAGGACCACAAATACAAATTCCATTTATACACCGTTGCCCTTGAGCACACAAAAAACTATACCTACCTAGGTCTAAACATCAGCGCCACAGGTAACTTCCACAAAGCTGTGAACGATCTGAGAGACAAGAAGGCAAGAAGGCAAGAAGGGCCTTCTATGCCATCAAAAGGAACATACACTTTGAAATACCAATTAGGATCTGGCTAAAACTACTTGAATCAGTTATAAAACCCATTGACCTTTATGATTGTGAGGTCTGGGGTATGCTCACCAACCACAAATTCACAAAATGGGACAAACACCAAATTGAGACTCTGCATGCAGAATTCTGCAAAAATATCCTCCGTGTACAACGTAAAACACCAAATAATGCATGCAGAGCAGAATTAGGCCGATACCTAAAAAATAAAAATAATGATCAGAATCCAGAAAAGAGCCGTTAAATTCTACAACCACCTAAAAGGAAGCGATTCCCAAACCTTCCATAACAAAGCCATCACCGACAGAGTGATGAACCTGGAGAAGAGTCCCCTAAGTAAGCCTGTCCTGGGCCTCTGTTCACAAACACAAACAGACCCCACACAGCCCCAGGACAACACAACAACAACACAATTAGACCCAACCAAATCATGAGAAAACAAAAAGAGAATTACTTGACACATTGGAAAGAACAAACAAAAAAACAGAGCAAACTAGAATGCTATTTGGCCCTAAACAGAGAGTACACAGTGGCAGAATACCTGACCACTGTGACTGACCCAAACTTAAGGAAAGCTTTGACTATGTACAGACTCAGTGAGCATAGCCTTGCTATTGAGAAAGACAGGCTCTGTGCACACTGCCCACAAAATGAGGTGGAAACTGAGCTGCACTTCCTAACCTCCTGCCAAATGTATGACCATATTAGAGACACATATTTCCCTCAGATTACACAGACCCACAAAGAATTCGAAAACAAACCCAATTTTGATAAACTCCCTTATCTACTTGGTGAAAAACCACAGTGTGCCATCACAGCTGCAAGATTTGTGACCTGTTGCCACAAGAAAAGGGCAACCAGTGAAGAACAAACACCATTGTAAATAGAACCCATATTTATGTTTATTTATTTTCCCATTTGTACTTTAACTATTTGCACATTGTTACAACACTGTATATATACATAATATGACATTTGAAATGTCTTTATTCTTTTGAAACTTATGAGTGTAATGTTTACTGTTAATATGTATTGTTTATTTCACTTTTGTTTACTATCTACTTACATTTACATTTACATTTTAGTCATTTAGCAGACGCTCTTATCCAGAGCGACTTAAAGGAGCAATTAGGGTTAAGTGCCTTGCTCAAGGGCACATTAACGTCATTTAGCAGACGCTCTTAGCCAGAGCGACTCACAAATTGGTGCGTTCACCCTAAAGCCAGTGGGATAACCACTTTACAATTTTTTGGGGGGGGGGGGGGGGTAGAAGGATTACTTTATCCTATCCCAGGTATTCCTTAAAGAGGTGGGGTTTCAAATGTCTCCGGAAGGTGGTGAGTGACTCCGCTGTCCTGGCGTCGTGAGGGAGCTTGTTCCACCATTGGGGTGCCAGAGCAGCGAACAGTTTTGACTGGGCTGAGCGGGAACTATGCTTCCGCAGAGGAAGGGGAGCCAGCAGGCCAGAGGTGGATGAACGCAATGCCCTCGTTTGGGTGTAGGGACTGATCAGAGCCTGAAGGTACAGAGGTGCCGTTCCCCTCACTGCTCCATAGGCAAGCACCATGGTCTTGTAGCGGATGCGAGCTTCAACTGGAAGCCAGTGGAGTGTGCGGAGGAGGGGGGTGACATGAGAGAACTTGGGAAGGTTGAACACCAGACGGGCTGCGGCATTCTGGATGAGTTGTAGGGGTTTAATGGCACAGGCAGGGAGGCCAGCCAACAGCGAGTTGTAGTAGTCCAGACGGGAGATGACAAGTGCCTGGATTAGGACCTGTGCCGCTTCCTGTGTAAGGCAGGGGTCGTACTCTCCGAATGTTGTAGAGCATGAACCTGCAGGAGCGGGTCACCGCCTTGATGTTGGCGGAGAACGACAGGGTGTTGTCCAGGGTCACGCCTAGGCTCTTCGCACTCTGGGAGGAGGACACAGCGGAGTTGTCAACCGTGATGGCGAGATCATGGAACGGGCAGTCCTTCCCCGGGAGGGAAGAGCAGCTCCGTCTTGCCAGGGTTCAGCTTGAGGTGGTGATCCGTCATCCATACTGATATGTCTGCCAGACATGCAGAGATGCGATTCGCCACCTGGTTATCAGAAGGGGGAAAGGAGAAGATTAGTTGTGTATCGTCAGCGTAGCAATGATAGGAAAGACCATGTGAGGATATGACAGAGCCAAGTGACTTGGTGTATAGGGAGAAAAGGAGAGGGCCTAGAACTGAGCCCTGGGGGACACCAGTGGTGAGAGCACGTGGTGCGGAGACAGCTTCTCGCCACGCCACTTGGTAGGAGCGACCGGTCAGGTAGGACGCAATCCAGGAGTGAGCCGCGCCGGAGATGCCCAGCTCGGAGAGGGTGGAGAGGAGGATCTGATGGTTCACAGTATCAAAGGCAGCAGACAGGTCTAGAAGGACAAGAGCAGAGGAGAGAGAGTTAGCTTTAGCAGTGCGGAGAGCCTCCGTGACACAGAGAAGAGCAGTCTCAGTTGAATGACCAGTCCTGAAACCTGACTGGTTTGGATCAAGAAGGTCATTCTGAGAGAGATAGCAAGAGAGTTGGCTAAAGACGGGCAGGTTGTTGGGCGGCCTGCAGTCACAAGTCGCAGGATTTTATCTGGAGAGAGAGGGGAGAAAGAAGTCAAAGCATAGGGTAGGGCAGTGTGAGTAGGACCAGCAGTGTCATTAGACTTAACAAATGAGGATCGAATGTCGTCAACCTTCTTTTCAAAGTGGTTGACGAAGTCATCCACAGAGAGAGGGGAGGGGGGGGAGGGGGGGGAGGATTCAGCAGGGAGGAAAATGTGGCAAAGAGCTTCCTAGGGTTAGAGGCAGATGCTTGGAATTTAGAGTGGTAGAAAGTGGCCTTAGCAGCAGAAACAGATGAAGAAAATGTAGAGAGGAGGGAGTGAAAAGATGCCAGGTCGGCAGGGAGTTTAGTTTTCTTCCATTTCCGCTCCGCTGCCCGGAGCTCTGTTCTGTGAGCTCGCAATGAGTCATCAAGCCACGGAGCTGGAGGGGAGGACCGAGCCGGCCGGGAGGATAGGGGACATAGAGAGTCAAAGGATGCAGAAAGGGAGGAGAGGAGGGTTGAGGAGGCAGAATCAGGAGATTGGAGGGAGAAGGATTGAGCAGAGGGAAGAGATGATAGGATGGAAGAGGAGAGAGTAGTGGGAGAGAGAGCGAAGGTTGCGGCGGCCCATTACCATCTGTGTAGGGGCAGAGTGAGTAGTGTGGGAGGAGAGCGAGAGAGAAAAGGAAACAAAGTAGTGGTCGGAGACATGGAGGGGAGTTGCAGTGAGATTAGTAGAAGAGCAGCATCTAGTAAAGATGAGGTCAAGCGTATTGCCTGCCTTGTGAGTAGGGGGGGGACGGTGAGAGGGTGAGGTCAAAAGAGGAGAGGAGTGGAAAGAAGGAGGCAGAGAGAAATGAGTCAAATGTGGACATAGGGAGGTTGAAATCCCCCAAAACTGTGAGGGGTGAGCCATCCTCAGGAAAGGAACTTATCAAGGCGTCAAGCTCATTGATGAACTCTCCAAGGGAACCTGGAGGGCGATAGATGACAAGGATATTAAGCTTAAATGGGCTAGTGACTGTGACAGCATGAAATTCAAATGAGGAGATAGACAGATGGGTTAGGGGAAAAATTGAGAATGTCCACTTGGGAGAGATGAGGATTCCTGTGCCACCACCCCTCTGACCAGATGCTCTCGGGGTATGCGAGAACACATGGTCAGACGAGGAGAGAGCAGTAGGAGTAGCAGTGTTTTTCAGTGGTAATCCATGTTTCCGTCAGCGCCAGGAAGTCGAGGGACTGGAGATTAGCATAGGCTGGGATGAAGTCAGCTTTGTTGGCAGCAGAACGGCAGTTCCAGAGGCTGCCTGAAACCTGGAACTCCAGGTGTGGGGTGCGTGCAGGGACCACCAGGTTAGAGAGGCAGCAGCCCCACGCGGTGTGGGGCGTTTGTGTAGCCTGTGCAGAGAGGAGAGAACAGGGATAGGCAGAGGCATAGTTGACAGGCTGTAGCAAATGGCTACAATAATGCAGAGGAGATCGGAATGAAATGAACTAAACATCTGGGAGAGTAGAGAGCAGGGCCTCCCTCACCAAAAAACTTCTACCTCAGAAACTATAATTGTTTCACTGAACCACCCGAGCAAAAACTCTACCAACTTCCACCTTTAGAAATCAGAATTGTTGTGGACCACAGCGGTTCAATGTTTAAAGGAATAGACTCAACCCACTTTATTTCAGCTAGCTAACTATGACACCATAGCTAACTAGCATGCTAGCATCCAAAAAAACACACAGTTTAGCACCAACACTTGGTCACAACAAACCACCAATAGTGTGTTAACACACTAAGCAGATAATTCATGTCTGTTGGCTAGCTAGCAATGGCCACGGCTGTCCTACTTCACTTGCTTTGGCAATGTTAACACACGTTTCCCATGCCAATAAAGCCCTTAAATTGAAATTTAAATTTAAATTATTTTGTGTCTTCCAAATTGCTAATTTAGCTGCCCCTGACACAAAGTTAAGCAAGAGGACTACACCCATTTGACTAAACCTGTACTTTGGCCCCAATATAAACAGTTGGAAGAGAAAACCTCTCCCAGAGCTGAGAACCAACCAGTGATCAGGTCAATCATCCCGACCAACCTGGGACACTGTAAAAACAGATGTGCCGGAGTTTCAGACTCAGCACAGAATGGACATCCCTCCCCAACAGTAGGATCCAGGTGTACCAGATGAATGTTGGTGGCTATGGCTCCATGTATTAACCTCCATTGGAGGTCGGCTGTCCTATTAACAATAGGCATTGTATATACAGACCGCCAGCAGCCTTTTGGGGAGGCACCTGGACCAAACACACCCGCCCACCTCATCGATTTGACCCCTTCCAGAGAAGAAACACGGGACACTTTTACACGTATTATGTACATGGCCTTCTCTCCCACCGCCTTGAACTCCCCCAGCTCCGGGGTATCAAAGGAAAGCAGCATCCCCACGTCCTCCTCTAATGCCCCCGCCGCAGCACTACACTAACATTCAGGAACACATAATCCAGACCCTCCGTCCACCGATCAGAGTATCACTCACATACTGCCAATGAAGTACTGGCAAGGAATCGCAGACCTCAGCTACTACATTCCTCAGTAGGCAAGATGACCAGATCCCCGCTCTTTCTCCCAGATGACCCAGCTTGGTACACCCCCACACCTAACAGGCATGAACGTAGGCTGGCTGAACCCACACACGGGACTGGATGACAGTGTTTTAAAAAAGACGCTCTTCAAAAAGCCACATCCCTGGTGGCGTGCCGGTCTTACGGGACATGACAAACTTTCCAAGCCGCCTAACAGACTCATAGAATGGAGTCAGGCCAGACAAATCACCCCCCTCTAGCTTTAAGAGGAAAAGGTGCTTTTCTAAGCCCAAACAGCCCGCTCTCCTCATCAATGTGTAGGCTGTATCGACCCAGCTAGAACTGTCACTGTACAACAGTCTCTGGGCTGCTTGAAGCCGGACAGCCATGATCCTAGAAGAAATGTCCACCAGGCCTTGCCCACCCTGGTGCAGTGGCAGGTACAGGGCTGCAGCTTTAATCCAATGTTGTTCAGACCAGAAGAAATTGACAAGGGTCCTCTGAAGCTCTTGTATCAGGCCCCCCCCACCTTCACCATACATGAGGCCCCAGCATGCAGTAAACTCATCCAAGACAAAAAAAAACATCCCCAAACCCATTGGCTTTCATTGTTTTGAACAAGTACTGGTGGTCCACACGGTCAAAAGCCTTCTCCTGATCCAAAGAAATCAAACCCACATTCACATCAGACAGTTTACAAATGTCTAAAACATCTCTTAATCGAAACAAGTTATCAACAATAGAGCGGTCAGGTACACTGTAAGACTGGTCCTTGTGGACCAACAGACCCAGATATTCTTTCAACCTGTTTGAGAGACACTTAGATATAATTTTATATTCTGCACACAGCAATGCAACAGGTCGCCAGTTTTTTTAAAGAGACAAATCCCCCTTTTTTTACTATAATGAAAGCACAGCACATTGATAGGATACCGGAAGAGAACCCTCATGAAAAGATTCACACACCACTTCATAACAATCCCCCCCAATAGACCCCCAAAAGTGCTTATAGAAATCAGATGGTAAACCATCGAAGCCAGGGGCTCGGCCTGATGAGAGCTGCATAACTGCAGTGGACAGCTCCTGCAGAGTAATGTCAGAGTCCAAAGCAGTTCTCTGCTCAGGGCCCAATTGAGGAAGTCCATGTAACAACTGTTCAGCACACAGAGGATCCCAATCCTCCACCTTATAGAGGGCAGAGTAGAAATCCACAGCATGTTGGCGCATCTCACCGTCATCCGTGGTCACCTTCCCATCAGGGAGACGAAGGCAGACCATCTGTTTGCATTGCAATGTCGACTGCCCTAGTTTTTTTTTAAGCGCTAGGAGCATCCATATTCTTGAGGGTGGCAAAGCGAGACCTAATCAAGGCACCCTTCACTCTTTCATGTAAAAACAACCTCAGTTCATGTCTCTTGTCCTGTAAGTTAATGATTAGTCCGGGGTCATTCTGAGTGAGCAACTTCAATTCAATAGATTTGATGTCCTGTTCAAGGGCCCTGATAGTGTCTTTAACTTCAATACTAGACAGAGCAGTATACTGTTGACAAAACACACGTATTTGGGCCTTCCCAACCTCCCACCACTGTCTCAAGGACTCAAAATTCCATTTAATAACCCTCAATTTTTCCCAAAACAACAACAACTTTTCACAAAACATGGCATCATGTAATAACTTGACATTAAAATACCAATAAGGTGATGACCTTCGTGGACAGGACAAGTGAATATCAACAGTAACAATATGGTGATCAGAAAAACCCACAGGAGTAATGTCACACCTTACAGCCCTACCACAGTAGTGCTCAGATACATACAACCTGTCTAACCTTGCTGCACTGACACGACCTTCATGAACTTTTATCCATGTGTACTGCCTACCTTTTGCATTCCTTACTCTCCACACATCAGAAAGCTCAAACTCAGTTAATAGACCAGACAGACAAGTAGCTGACTGCAGGTGAGGTTGTTCAGCAGTGCGATCAACAGTAAAACAGTAAAATCCAGTGTACAGTTCCAGTCCCCGTTTTTAGAATGAGATAAACACTCGAATATAAAAATAATTCAAGGCAATAAGTGATGAACAACAACTCTATTAAATCAGAAATAGAAAAAAAAGTAACAACTGACCCCATTTTACACCTCCAGACTCTAATTGACAAACAAGTAAATCAAAACAAAGGCAAAATCTACTCGTGTTTTGAGAGAGAGAGAGTTACAGGGACAAAGAGAGAGAGAGAGAGAGAGAGAGAGAGAGAGAGAGAGAGAGAGAGAGTTTGAGTTTTTATAAAACCTTTATTTTATACTCAAGTGTTAACATAAATAATGGCACACTGCCTTTTCAGAAATGAAAAAACATGTAATTCCTAAATAAAATAAAATAAAATAAAAATACAAAAGAACATATACATTCAACTCATTTCATCAACAAAAAATAGTTTCCCTGTCACGGTTTTCGGCCAAGGCTGCTCCTTCTCCTTGTTCGGGGCAGGCTTCGGCGGTCGTCGTCTCCCCGGAGTACTAGCTGCCACCGTTCGATGGTTCATGTTTGTTTGGTTTTGTCTGGTTGTACACCTGTCCCTTGTTAGTGTTTGATTTTGTTTCCTATTTAGTTATCGTGTGTTGGGTCAGGTGTTATGTGTGATTATTATTGTCAGCTGTTGCCATTGAGGAGTTTCCTCTCTCATAACTTTGTATTTGAGAGTTCACACTGCGTGCGCTTTTTTCTTGTATTTCGCACTGTTGTGTTTGTGCGTAATTGTTCGTGCCACCCGGTTGGGTTGGTGACTCATTCCTGTTTTTGGATATACTAAAGTCTGTTGACGAACACCCTGGTTCCTGCGCTTGATTCCCTGCACCACATCCACACGCAGCGTTCTGACAGAATCACACATCACACTATGGAATCAGCAGGAGCAGCCGCGCCAACGGACATTATGGAAGACCGTCTTCGTGGGCAGGAGGACAGGATCAACCAGATCGGTCACGCCCTGGATCAGGTGATGAACACTCTCCACCGATGGGAGACCAGCGGGGTACCCACGCCCCCACCTACCGGACCATCCCCATCGGTCAGAGGTCCGATCCTCCTGTCCCCCTTCCGGAACCCAGCGGGATTCGGCTCTCCCTCCCGAGGGCGTACGACGGCTCCGCTGCCGGGTGTCAAGGGTTCTTGCTGCAAGTGGAGCTCTACCTCGCCACCGTACACCCGGCTCCCTCGGGACACGAGAGCGTCTCCGCCCTCATCTCCTGTCTCACCGGAAAGGCGTTGGAGTGGGCCAACGCCGAATGGAGGAGAATAGACGCCGCTACTGTTACCTATGCGGAGTTTCTCCCGCCGCTTCCGTGCCGTGTTTGACCATCCACCGGAGGGGAAGGCGGCGGGGGAGCGTCTGTTCTACCTCCGACAGGGGATGAGGAGCGCACAGGGCTTTTGCGTTGGAGTTCCGGACTCTAGCGGCAGATGCAGGGTGGAATGAGCGGGCCCTCATAGACCACTTCCGCTGCAGCCTCCGGGGAGGACGTCCAGAGAGAGTTGGCGTGCAGGGATACCACGTTGTCGTTTGACCAGCTGGTCGACATGGCCATTCGGCTGGACACCCTGCTCGCTACCCGTGGGACGTCCCGGGTGGGGGTTGCCCATTCCACCTTCCAGCACCTCCGAGCCGAGCCCTATGGAGCTCGGAGGTGCTGGCGCTAGGGAACGGAGGAGTAGGAACCCGAGGGGGGCCGTTCCCTGCACCAACTGTGGCCGTGGAGGCACACACCGCGGCTAGGTGTTGGGGAGGGTCTCCTGGTGGAGGTGAGGTCAGGCCAGGCATTGGGGAGTCCTCCCAGGTGAGTAGGCGCCCTACTTACCCAGAGCTTTCTGTCGTTCACCTAACCTTGCCTGTTTGTTTTCCACAGGTTGCACCTCGTTCCCAGCATAAGGCGCTGGTAGATTCGGCGCAGCTGGGAATTTTGTAGATCGCCAGTTCTGTGTAAGTTAGGGATTCCCCTCCGTCTCGTTGATAAGCCTTTCCCTGTACATGCCCTAGATAGCCGTCCGTTATGATCTGGGTTGATTAGGGAGGTCACAGCGCCTCTTAAGATGGTGACGCAGGGGGGTCTGAGGAGACGATTCAGCTCTATCTGATTGACTCTCCTGCGTATCCCGTGGTACTGGGGCTTCCCTGGTTAATTACCCATGACCCTACTATTTCGTGGCGAGAGAAAGCTCTTACAGGGTGTGTCTGCTCAGTGTGTGGGGCTGTGTCTGGTGTTTCCATAGGGCGCGACCTCGGTGGAGAGTCCGAATCTAATGCCAGCACTGCAGATTCCCCTGAGTATGAGGATTTGAAACTGGTGTTCAGTAAGACTAGGGCGGCGCAGCTGCCGCCTCATAGACAGGGGGATGTGTGCGATAGATCTCCAGTCAGGAGCAGCCCTCCCGCGGAGCCATGTGTATCCCTTGTCCCAAGAGGAGAGGAAGGCAATGGAAACTTACATCGCTGAGTCTCTGAGACAGGGATACATACGGGCCTCCACTTCACCCGCTTCCTCAAGCTTCTTTTTTGTGAAGAAAAAAGATGGAGGCTCTGCGCCCGTGTATTGATTACCACGGTCTCAATCAGATTACAGTGAAGTACAGCAATCCACTTCCTCTGATTGCGACTATGACGGAGTCATTACACGGTGCTCAGTTCTTCACAAAATTGGATCTTAGGAGGCGCATATAACTTGGTGCGCATTAGAGAGGGCGATGAATGGAAGACAGCATTTAGCACGACCTCCGGTCATTACGAGTATTTCGTCATGCCATATGGGTTAATGAATGCTCCCTCAGTCTTCCAATCCTTTGTAGATGAGATTTTCGGGACATGCAGGGGCAGGGAGTAGTCCGTGTACATAGACGTATTCTGGTGTACAGTTCTACCCGAGCTGAGCATGTAGCCCTGGTGCGCCGAGTGTTGAGGAGGCTGTTGGAGCATGACCTATATGTCAAGGCAGAGAAATGTCTGTTCTTTCAGAAGTCGGTCTCCTTTTTGGGTTATCAATTGTCTGCGTCAGGGGTGAAGATGGAGGTTGACCGGGTGTCAGCTGTGCGTTAATTGGCAAACCCCCCCACCACTGTGAAAGAGGTGCAACAGTTCTTGGGCTTTGCGAATTATTACCGGAGGTTTATCCGGGGTTTTGGACAGGTGGCAGCTCCCATTACGTCTCTGTTGAAGGGGGGTCCGGTGCGCTTGCAGTGGTCAGCTGAGGCGGACAGGGCTTTTGGGAGACTGAAGGACCTGTTTACCTCAGCGCCGGTGTTTGGCGCATCCGGATCCCGCTTTACCTTTCCAGGTAGAGGTAGACGCGTCCGAGGCTGGTATTGGGGCCGTTCTCTCACAACGGTCTGGCACACCACCTAAACTCTGCCCCTGTGCTTTTTATTCTAAGAAGCTCAGTCCGGCGGAGCGGAATTATGACGTAGGGGACAGGGAGCTGTTAGCCGTGGTACAGGCCCTAAAGGTGTGGAGGCATTGGCTTGAGGGGGCTCAACACCCCTTTTCCTCATTCTAACTGACCACCGTAACCTGGAATACATCCGGGCAGCTAGGAGACTGAATCCTCGCCAGGCCCGCTGGACTATGTTTCTAGCCCGGTTTGTGTTTAAAATCACTTACATCCCTGGGTCCCAGAACGGGGGAAGGCAGATGCCCTGTCTCGGCGATATGACACGGAGGAGAGGTCCGTTGAGCCCACTCCCATACTACCGAAGTCTTGTCTGGTTGCACCGGTGGTATGGGAGGGGTCGATGCCGAGATCGAGTGGGCGTTACGCACCGACCCAAGTCCTTCCCAGTGTCCTGTGGGTCGGAACGTACGTTCCGCTCGAGGTACGCGATCGCCTCATTTATTGGGCTCATACGTCCCCCTCCTCTGGACATCCAGGTATCGGCCGGACAGTTCACTGCCTTAGCACTAAGTACTGGTGGCCAACGTTAGCCAGGGATGTGAGGATTTATGTCTCCTCCTGTTCGGTGTGTGCCCAGTGTAAGGGCGCCCAGACATTTGCCCAGGGGTAAGCTACAACCCCTGCCCGTTCCACAATGACCCCTGGTCCCACCTCTCGGTGGATTTTGTTACAGACCTTCCCCTCTCACAGGGGAATACTACCATCCTGGTCGTTGTGGATCGGTTCTCGAAGGCCTGTCGTCTCCTACCCATGCCGGGTCTACCTACTGCCCTACAGACCCAGCTGAGGCTCTGTTTACCCATGTCTTCCGGCATTACGGGGTACCCGAGGATATAGTGTCTGATCGAGGCCCCCAGTTCACCTCCAGAGTGTGGAGAGCGTTTATGGAACGGTTGGGGGTTTCGGTGAGCCTTACCTCGGTTTACCACCCGGAGAGTAAATGGGCAGGTTGAACGTGTCAACCAGGATGTGGGGAGGTTTCTGAGGTCTTATTGCCCAGGACCGGCCGGAGGAGTGGGCGAGATACGTTCCGTGGGCCGAGATGGCGCAGAAACTTTCTCCGCCACTCCTCCACCCAACTAACCCCTTTCCAGTGTGTGTTAGGGTACCAGCTGGTCCTGGCACCTTGGCACGAGAGCCAGATCGAGGCCCCTGCGGTGGAATGAGTGGGGTGCGGCGCTCGGAGGAGACGTGGAACGCTGCCCACGGTTCATCTCTGCAGCGGGCCATCCGAGGGGCCTGTGTACGCACCTGGAGATCGAGTCTGGCTCTCGACCAGAAACCTGCCCCTCCGCCTGCCCTGCCGGAAGCTGGGTCGCGGTTTGTGGGGCCATTTAAAGTCCTGAGGAGGTTGAACGAGGTGTGTTACAGGTTAGAACTGCCTATTGAGTACAGGAATATTAACCCCTCGTTTCATGTGTCTCTCCTCAGGCCGGTGGTAGCTGGTCCACTCCAGGATTATGAGATAGAGGAGATTCCTCCGCCCCCCGTTGGACATCGAGGGGGCTCCGGCCGTACACTGTGAGGTCCATCCTTGATTTCGAGAAAAGACGCCGGATGGGGGGTCTCCAATATCTCGTGGAGTGGGAGGGGTACGGCCCGGAGGAGCGGTGCTGGGTGCCGGAGGAGGGACATATTAGACCTGTCCCTGCTGACCGAGTTCCATCGGGGTCATCCTACGCGCCCTGCTCCGCGTCGTCCTGGTCGTCCCCGAGCCGGGATCGGCGCACGGCTGGAGCCCGCGCGTCAAGGGGGGGTACTGTTCACGGTTTTCGGCCGAGGCTGCTCCTTCTCCTTGTTCGGGCATGCTTCGGCGGTCGTCGTTCCCCGGAGTACTAGCTGCCACCGTTCGTGGTTTCATGTTTGTTTGGTTTTGTCTGGTTGTACACCTGTCCCTTGTTAGTGTTTGATTTTGGGGGGGGGGGGGGGGGGGGGGTTTTCTATTTAGTTATCGTGTGTTGTGTTGGGTCAGGTGGTTTATGTGTGATTATTATTGTCAGCTGTTGCCATTGAGGAGTTTCCTCTCTCAGAACTTTGTATTTGAGAGTTCGCACTGCGTGCGCTTTTTTTCTTGTATTTCGCACTGTTGTTTTTGTGGAGTAATTGTTCGTGCCACCCGGTTGGGTTGGCGACTCATTCCTGTTTTTGGATATACTAACTTCCTGTTACGAACACCCTGGTTCCTCTGCGCTGATTCCCTGCAAAACCCCTCCCCACCGCGTTCGACATTCCCCCCCTCCACAAAAAAAAACCGCTCTTTCGTAAACCCACTTCTCCTCAACATGGGAGTCTTTTACAGCTGAAAAAACTCAAAAACCCTTTATCTTCTTTTTCTAATCCCTTTAAAACACATCTTCATCCTCCCATATCCCCTTTTTTTATCTTATTTTCCTACTCAGAAAAAAGGACTCTTAGCTTTCCCCAAATACAATTTAACATTGCATTTTCTTT
>JAGTTL010001102.1:0-17784 GCA_036851935.1 Coregonus suidteri
CTGTTCTGCCCTTGGTAGAAAATGAGCACTCAGTAACTGTAGTCGCTCTGGTATGACGTCTGCAAAATCCTAAAATGTCAATGTTGAGAAACCCCGTTAGCCCCCCGCATCTCTGTGATTCAGAGGGTTATATGAAAAGGGTTTAAAGGCTTTAGTTGGAAACGGGCTAGTTATCCCTCTTTCCTTTCCCAAGGAAATAGGAGCCAGAGTAGTTTTTCAGAGGGGTTCTAACTTTTCCTCAGCATTGGACTGAACAAAAAGAAAGGATTGTGGCTTTAAATTGTCTAAAATTCAGTGTTTGTTGTATCTACACCCCTGACAGGTGTAGATCGGGTTTCCTCCCAAACCTACCCTTTAAGCTTAGTGGGGAAAATGCTAAACTGACCAAGATCGCTCTGGGGGAAACTTCACCCTCCACTTGCCCTTCCCTGGAGCTGTTCCAATAGCAGATTCTTCAGTTACTGTCCTAAAGATTCTAAAGTATCAGAATTTGTTCTACAAATTAGACTTTAATTGGCGGTGTCTTAACTTTTTACTTACATTTTAGTATTTTTCAACCTCTTATCCAGAGCGCTTCCAGGAGCAATTGGGGTTTAAGTGCCTTGCTAAAGGGCACATTTCGTCATTTCAACGCTCTGTCCAACGCTCAAAAATTGATGCATTCACCCTATAGCCAAGTGGATCCCCCTTTACAATATAATATTATTTTTTTTTTTTTTTTGGGGGGGGGGGGTAAAGGTTTACTTTTCCTATCCCAGGTATTCCTTAAAGAGGTGGGGTTTCAAATGTCTCCAAAAGGTGGGACGCTCCGCTTTTGTGGGGGGGGAGGGGGGGGGGTAGAAGGTTTACTTATCCTATCCCGGGTATTCCCTTTAAAGAGGGGGGGTTTTTAAAAGTCCCGGGAAGGGGGGTGAGTGACCCCCGCTGTGGGTGGGGTGGGGGGGGGGGGTAAAAGGTTTTACTTTATCCATCCAGGTATTCCTTAAAGAGGTGGGGTTTAAAAATTCTCCGAAGGTGGTGAGTCTCCGCTGTGGGGGGGGGGGGGGGGGGGTAAAAGGTTTATTTATCCTTTCCCGGTTTTCCAAAAGAGGGGGGGTTTAAAATGTCCCCGGGAAGGTGGTGACGACTCCGCTGGGGTGTTTTGGGGGGGGGGGTAAAGGATTGCTTTATCCTAACTTGCCAACCGAAACACATATATTCATGTTTAGCTTTCAAAAAAAATCCTAAATAAGAGATGTCATCAAAAGGTTTTTGAGTAATTTTAAAGATCCTCTCTCTGGAACACCCACTGCCCAAACTGTCCGCCTGGCCTTTAGAGGGCCCCTTGTCTTTATTGGGTTTGGTCAGGGTGTGAATTTCTTGTGTTGTCTAGTTTTGTATTTCTATGTTGGGGCCGGGGTTTGGGGTTTCCCTTTTCAGAGGAGCTTTTCTACTTTGCCTCTGTTTGGGGGATCATACTTAGGCGCCATTTTGGGCCTCCCTTGGGTTGGGGATCTTTTTTGGGGTTCCTGTTAGGCTTGTTTGTGTGTATAGGCCTAGGACTTCAAACGTTTTTGTTGTTTGTTTGGTTATTTTGTCAGTGTTTATTCGTCTTTAATCAACATGTACGCATGACCACGCTGCACCTTGTCTGACCCGTCTCTCAACGATCGTGACGTCACAGTAGAGGTAGGAGTAAATTCCACCATCCATTTCAAGTCCTATATTCCTTTAAAAAAATATCTGAAGTTATTTTCAGAATATTTTAGGACTAATATGTTTCCATGGTACCTTTAAATCTTCATGCAGATCTCATGTGAGCATTTGAGATAAAGATTTTCTGTCTTGCGAAAAAATGCATTATATCATATTAAACTATCTCCATGATCAAATGTGACGTTTAAAAGGGCGTAATTAAATTTGACAAGACATGTCTCTATCTGAATCTGTTTTTATAGGTTCAAAGTGAAATTGCTTTATGTATAGGTTACACTCGGTGTAACCATAGGTCGATGGCATGTAAAGCCCCTAGGCGTCATTCCTACCACTCTACTGATGTATGGTTTGTATAAATATATATTGTGTTATATACATTGTTTATTATAAGTAGAGACAGTAGTAAGTAGGTAGTAGTAGGACATATACCAGGTGCACAGTAAGGACCACGCCAACGGATAACTCTTTACGGCCACAACGAGCCGCCAGAGAGCATCTTCCCTGCCCCTTGCCATTCGATTTCTACAGGTGTCTGGAACTCTATTGGAGGGATGCGACACCATTAATTCCCACCATAAATTCCATAGATTTGGTGTGTTTGTTGATGGTGGGTGAGAACGCTGTCCTCAGGCTCCGCTCCGAATTCTCCCATAAGGTGTTCAATTGGGTTTGTGATCTGAATGCCTGCCACAGCACAACATTAAAACCCACCTATGCTCCTTTGAGAACCCCTTTAATCAAAGTCACAGAGATCTCTTCTTCTAGACAAAATTTCATTTTCTGGAGTCTCATAGCAAAGGAAGTCATGAATACTTATGTACATAAGGTATTTCTGTGTTTTTTAATACCTTGCAACATGTCTAAAAACGTGTTTTGCATTGTCATTATGGGTAATGTGTGTAATTGAAGAAAACATTTTATTAGATCTCATTTTAGAATAGGCTTGTAAGCGTAACAAATTTGTAAAAAGTCACGGGGTCTGAATAGTTTCCTTCGGAATGCTTTGTACCTGCACCCACAATTAAACAATGAAAGCAACTCATGGCAAAGCAAAGCTTCATACTTCTGATAACAATTCATTGATGAGCAGCTGCCTTATTTATGTAATTACCAAAATTTACTTTTTGTTTTGTTTTAAACTTGTCACATTGTGACTGAAATACTTTCAAAACATAACTTTATGCTGGGCTTGACTTGGATTTTACTGGCGTTGAATCCAGGTCTGACATTTGTGTATATGTACAGTAAATATTTTTGATGATCTCCAGTACTGATCCTTCCATCCTGCTCTTACTATTTTTCCTTTCCGCGATACTAAATCCTTTTATTAACTTGTTGAGCTTACCACGTCCATCATTGCTATTCTCCAGTTGGTTCTCAGACCACGGTCGACCACTTCTCATAAATGCATACAGACAATTGTCTGGTGGGGATTTTCCTGCCTGCACTCTGCGGCCTTCTCCTGCGACTAGCGGTTATGGCTCTCTATCCGATGTTACTTTATATTCTTATAGACTTATGAGTAACCATTGGATTTTATTTTTATTTTTATTTATTTATTTAATTTTTTTTATACAAATTCATGTGCAATTAGACCTTACTGAAATCAGTTGGGTTGTCTATAGAATTTCGTAGATGTTGTGTTTCCTCACCAGACGCATCCCACAGTGAAAGTCTGATATGGGCGGTTCCTCGTCCTCCTTTTAGAGATACGGGAATTTTTCCCTTCACGGCCTTCCCCAAGAATGGCACCACCGGTGTTCCCTCTCCAGACATTCACTGATGGATCACGTCGACAATATCAAGCCTCTGTTTCTTCTTCAAACGCCAAGAATTGTTGTGGAAATTTTCACGCACAAAAGGCTCAAATAAATGAAAATTAATCAATCTTTATTATAAGGCCCCGGAGGGGTTTTCCAAAAAATCAATGCAACTTGAAAAAAAATCTGAAGGGGGGCCCAATTCCCCATTTCAGCCCCTTATTAAGGGTTTTTCCCCAAAAACAAGTTAAAATTTACATGATTTACATTATTCTTATTGTCATTTAACTTTGGGTTCCTGCACATGACGGGACTGATGCCCCCATAGGATTTTCTCTCAAAGCTGGGACCTTAAAAATGGTACTCCTTTTTGGTTTCCCCAAGATCAAGGGTTCTGGGCGAAACTCCCCAATTTGGGTCTGAGGAGGAGGTCACAGCCCGAAAACAAAACCCAAATATAGGGGGGAAGGAGGTGCTGTGTAAAATTCAAATGCTATCTCTCAGAAAAAAAAAAAAAACTTTTTTTCCTTCCCCACCCCCTATCCCCCTCTTTCCACATCACTCCATTCCCCTCGCTTCTTTGCCCCCAATCTGTTTGTTTATCTCCCTCTCACTTTCATTTTACTTTTTCTCCCCTTTTTATCTCAAACCCCTGTCTGTTCCCCCTCCCTTCCTGGGCCCGCTCCCCCCCCCCCCCCCCCCCCCCCCCCCCCCCCTTTGCTTCCCCCCTCCCCCTGAAAGGGTTTTGATCCCAATATTTTTTGGGGGGACTGGACTCGCAGAAGGGAAGTGAGGGAACTTTGCAAAGTACGGGGCAGTAAAGGGCAATTCTAGTATCCGTTAAAGTTTTTGGGAAATACCTAAATTTATGATGAACTTCTGTAGGAAAAAACGTATTCACTTTTTGTTTTTTTGTCTTTTTTAACACAGGAAAAAGACTTTGGCCAAACCGTGGTTTCCTCGGGGGGAGCCTCAAAAAACATCATTTGCAAAATGACCCAGACTGGAGTCCCCCCCCCACTAAAAAAACCCCTTTCAACAAAAAACCCGCTTTAGACAACGGGGAAATAAACCTAAACACTGCGCTTGACTGGGGGAAGGGAAAGTCGGGTAGGGGGGGAAACGGCAGGAAGGCTATTTTTACAAAAATTAAAGGGTGGGGCACACCCAAAGTTGAAAAAGACTTTAAAAATGTGATGGGGAAAGCTCCAACAGGAAAGTGTGATTATTTTAAAGGAAAACAGAGCCCAGGAGAAGGTTTCCCCCACAGTGTGGGAAATATCGGGGGAAAAAAGAGAGGCTGAGATATAGTATGTGGGAAAGGGGGAATACAGAAATTATTTTTAAAGAGTATTTGGAGCAAAACCCGTAAAATTTAGATTTTCCAAAAAAAATTTTGGGTTATCTTTTTTAAAAAGCCCCGGGGGCTGGCAGGAAAAGGATTTATTTTTTTCCTTTGCTCGGGCCCCCCACTAAAAGTACAGAAAGGGTGGGGGTAATGTACCAAAAACTTTGGATGCCAACCGCCGAAAAACCCCCCCCAAAAAGAAGAAAAAACCTGAACTTCTCCGTTCCACCCCCCCGGGAATCGAAAACTCTACGGGTATTGCCTTACTGCTAGGTCTGAAGAGTGTGTTGGGGGGGTTTCACTTTGGGAAAACACCTTTGGGGCAAAAGGGGAAAAACGGCGAAAAAAGAGTATTTATTTTTATTTAAGTAAGAACAATTGGGTATTTTGTGGAAAAGGGCTACAGTCTGCTTAAAAAATCAAATGTTTTGGCACATAAATAGTTACCAGAGTTATTGGGGAGTGTAGCGAAATGTTTGGGTTTTCAAATTTTTCCGAAAACAGGGGAAAATTTCCCTGCAAGAAAAAATCTAAAAAGTTTCCCCCAAACAAATATCTTAATACCCCAAAACCCCAAAGGGTAAAGGGAATGGAAAAAAAGGGAAATTTATATAGTATGGGGGATGACCAATGTAAATTGTCAAGCGGCCCCAAGGCCAAAATGCAATAGTTATACAGAATACATTTATATACATATGAGCCAGTAATGCAAGATTGTAAAATTTTTAAAAGTGGCTTTATTAAAAGTGCTAGTGTTTCCCTTTTTAAATGGGCCAGTGTTTTTAAAATCTGTATTGGGGCCACCAGCGCCTCTGTGTAGTGTTGGCTTTTAAACTTTCAATGGCCGGGGAATAAAAACTGTTTTTTCATTTCCCCGGGTTCCCACCCCTTTGATTCCCCCAACCCTGTACTGAACCCCGCCCCCCTGGAAAAGACCCCGGGGTGCCCGCAGTGGCTCGGTTGGTGGGTTGTCCTTATTTCCCCCTGTTTTTTGGGGCCTTCCCCCGTGCCCCATGGGGGAGGCGGGGGGGTTTGTTGGAGGGCGGGTAGTTTCCCCCCCATGAATTTGTTTTTTTTTTGTCCCAGACCCCCACCACCCCCCTGGGGGCCCTGCGGTTGGGGGGGGTTTTTTTTGGGCATTTGGGGGCCTTTTACCGGGGGCGGTTTTTTACGGGCCCCCCGGGGGATCCCCCTTCTAAATTGTGCATCTGAAAAAATTTTTGTGAGGGTTTTGGTAAACAGGCCAAATTTATTCAGGCCTCTTGAGGTTGAAGAGATAACGCTGTTGCGCCTTCTTCACACAACGTCTGGTGTTGGGTGGACCATTTCAGTTTGTCAGTGATAGTCCGATGAACGTAAAAACTTTCCACCTGCTCCACTGCTGTCACCGTCCATTGATAGGGGGTTGCCCCCTCTGCTGTTTTCCTAAAGTCCCGAACAGCTCCGTTGTGTTTTGTTGACGGTGAGTGAGTGGTTATTTTCGTGACACCACACTCCCTAGAAGCCCTCACACATCCTCCCTGTAGCCTGTCTCCATGCATTGGTTGTGGTAAGTCCAACGCCTACTACGCGTGCCCTCCTTGACGTCATCTGAAAACTTCTGTAACAGTGGTATGGGTAGAATAATATGTGGTAACCCTCTGTAGCCCTCAGCTCGGTAGAGCACGGGCGCTTATGTAACGGACAGGTAGTGGGTGCGATCCACGGGGACCACCCATACAACAAAAAAATGTATGACCACGCATGCACCGTAAGTCACTTTGGGATAAAACCGTCTGCTAAATAGCATATTATTATGTTCGTTAGTTTTGATTGATTGAATGTTTTACCTATGCAACGCCTTTTTTCTCATGTGAAGATCAGCTACGTCGTAAGTAAGGCCTTAGACACAAGTAAGCCTCGTAATGTTTAAATAAATCACAGCAAGAAGCTACTCTGAACTTCAAAATGCATTTGTTCAACACTTTACATGTGCCATGAGAGACATTGTAAATGCAAGCAACATTTGTCCTGAAGTGAGATACAAGAAGCATCATCAGCCATAAAAGGCTTCGAGCATGAGTTTGACAGTGATATATCGATACTCGATTGGTCTTTGGTCTGTGATGTGATTTGAGGGCTTTGCAGCACGTCGGAACCAAGCAAAGAACCAGTAGTGAGCAAGATCACTAGATTAGTATTCCATCATCGTGGGATATTCTACTTTCAATCTCCAAAAATACAGCGTAAAACTGATCTTAGAACAACTTTATCGAACGATCATCAAGCGAAAGGTCACGAGGTTAATACTTCTTTCCCACGTGGGTCAGGCTGGACCAAAGACGTGTCTGAGGCTGTTAGCCTTTCTACTGTAGCTGGTATGGTAGCAAAGGTTACGGACACGTTCTACTGGAGCCAGTTTTGGTGTTTTTGTACACCACCAACCCCACGAACCGATTAGCTAATGTTTCGGGGGCTGGTTTTGATAAGAACTTGGCCTTAACACTAAAGTGGAACTGACAGCGTTTTAAACTCACAGATATGAAAACAATACAGACAATCACTATAGTCCACACAAATATCAAATTCCTTAGCTTGAATGCGTACAAAAACCAACTTTACAAGATGGTGTCATACTTAAATAGGTTTGATGTTGACTCAACATTCCATGACGTACAGTATGGATTGTTGACAGACAGTATGGGTTGCAGTTCAATGCATGATTAATATTATCACCACTAAAATTACATCTTCTTTGGTAGTCCAAAAAATATTGGCTATCAGGGTTGTAAATCACGCTGGCCTGGGGTTAAACACAAATTTTGTTGTTTTTTTTTTTTGGCCCTTTGGGGCCTCCCCCAAAAAAATTCGGAACTGCACGTTTTCCAGTTTCAAGGATTTTCAATATTTTCGACCACAAAAAACGGACGAATGTAACTAAAAGGATGAGAATGCAAGCACAAGCAAACTAGCAAGGGTACTGATCACCAAGTCAGTGATAACGTGGCTAATAGGCTAGCGTATATCTATTTATGTAAGCACGCTATTTATTGAAAACAAGCTAAAAACAACACGCAGCTCCAGCAGCATTACTTGTGCTGGTTTGGTAGGATGTCATCGGTCATTGGAGGAGTGGTGAAGTGACTGACTCGTTTTTCTCGTTGGCTACAACTAGATGCATGGGTTGCATCGCCGTAGGCTAGCAAGAAATGTGAATCGCTTTGCTATGCTAGCGATGATGAACTTGAACGAACTGTTATCCCAGTTAGTATATCTCTTGTCGTTCGTAAAAGTCACCATGGATATCTACTCCGTATGTCAGAGCACTCGTTCTGTGTTTCGCCAGACTTGCAGAAATACTTACGATGAATTTACCAACGCTCAAAACTGTTGAATATATTGCTTGAGTAATGCTTCTCACAAATGCCTTATTCAACATAATCCACCAAACATTCTAATGAAATTTATGAAAACGACCTATCTTAAGTGGCTCTCGCTTGTCAAGAAAATGTTAAAAAACAAAAAAAAGATTTTACTGTTGCACAACGCTGTCAGTTCCACTCTAATTCCCGGTTTTATGAGTGCAGCCAATGGAGAATTACTCTGAAAATAATTGTTGACCCACCATCTCTGTTTCGGTATTGTTTTCACAACATGTGTGATTGCTTGTTTTCTTACGTTGGACGAAAAAAATAGTATAATACCTCCAGAGCTTCAAAATTGCAATTCATACACACTTGGAGTTTGGAGGAGGAAGCAATGGCGAAAGTAATGCCATGCTTTGCAAATGGATGAATTTTGTAATTCCATTAGGAGGAAAAAGGTGTGTGCAAACATTTTGATTTTCACATTTTCTGTCTAAATTCATCACTTGGGAACAAAATAGTTAGAATAATGTACCATACGTTAGGCCCCCCTCCGAGTTGGCCGACTCAGCGGTTCTACAGCATTGTCAGTGCTTAAAGGCATCCACTACAGAGACCACTGCCCTGTTTGATCCCGTGACTCCTGGGGGTCCACATAGGGCTGACCGCACTATTGCACAGCGCGCACGAACCGATGGACCCGGCCCCCTCGCGACTAGCCTTCTTAGGAAACATCGCGGAACTTTGTTTTTTTTATGTATATTGTTGTACCCCTTATGTAGCTCAGAAAGATTGTTTTGTATTCAATTATAATACAGCCGGGAACAACTATTTGGATATCACACGCAGCGGCGGCTAAACTCACACAGCAACTTTACGACCACGGATATAACGACTTTCTCACTGAAGCAGATCCTTTGTTTGCTCTCCCCAGGGCAACTGAACTGATTACAGCGGCTGACCCCCAAACATCGCCGAGCGGAGGAGAGGCACTCGGACCCCGCAGCCCGGCTGGTTGGACTTAGGAGGCTCATACACATCCACACGCTTCCAAGTTTATTACTCGCTAATGTTCAGTATTGGATAACAAGCCTCAGATGGAGCTCGAGGCCAAGGATTTTCTTTTCCAGAGAGACATCAGGGCCTGTAACATTACTTGTGTTTCACTGGAACACAGGCTCTCTCCTGGATATTTTTTCTGTCAAAGAAATCGCGTCCAACTAGATGGGTTCTCAGTTCATCGCGCAGTCAGAAATAAATATCTCTACGGGAAAGCGATAGGTCAGAGGTGTATGTTTCAGATTAACGACTCATGGTGTACATCTCATCAGTAAACATACAGGAATTCAAGTCCTTTTTTTTGTTCAACCCAGCCTAGAATATCTCACACTCAAAATGCGGACCTCGTATTATCTCCCAAGATATTTCAAACGCTGCGTCTGACCGATCGGAATCCACGCTTCAAGATGTTTTTGATCACGCGGCACTGGATATGTTCGGGTTAGCTTGAGGACAATAATTTAGAATGAATACACCTGAACGGTGACTGAGTATATCAGGAAAGTGTCATAGGGTATTGTGTGTGCCTACTGTGACTATTAAAACCTCACCCCTAACCAGAAACCGTGGATAGATGGCAGCATTCGTGCAAAAACTGAAAAGTGGCGAACCACTGCATTAACCATGGCAAGGTGACTGGGAATAGGGCAGAATGCAAAACAGTGTAGCTACTCACTCCGCAAGGCAATTAAACAGACAAAACATCAGGATATAAGAGACAAAGTGGAGTCCGCAATTCAACGGCTCAACCAACATATGTGGCAGGGTCTACATACAATACAGACCTACAAAGAAAAGCGACCACGACGTCTTGTTTCCGGAAAGCTCACACCTTCTTCGCGCCGCTTGAGGATACACATGCCACCGACGCGGCACACTACCAAGGACTGTGGCTCTCACTTTTCCGTGGTGGACTTGAGTAAGACAGTTAAGCATGTTCCCCGCAAGCTGCCGGTACCGACGCATCCCTACCGCGTCCTCAGAGCAGTGCGCAGACACACAGCTGGTGGAGTGTTTACGGACATATTCATCTCTCCCCCCTTCCAGTCTGATGTCCCCCCATGCTTTTAAGATGGCCACCATTTTTCCTTACCCAAAAAAGCAAAGGTAACTGAACTAAAAAGACTATCGCCCCGTAGCACTCACCTCTGTCATCATTTTAAATCTTTGGGGAGACTAGTCAAAGGGTCATATCACCTCTACCTTAAAAACCCTAGACCCACCCTTTAATTTAGCTTACCCCCCCCCAATAAAATCCCCAGCATGCAAACGCCATCACACTGCACACTGCCCTATCCCCTCTGGGGCAAAGGAATACCCATTTTAGAAAGCTGTTTCCCTTGACTAAGCCCATTCAACACCCTAATACCCTCCAAGCTCAAACTTTTAAACCCCGGGGCCCCGGGTCTGAGGCCCCGGGTTTTGAACCCCGCCCTGTGCAACTGGGTCCTGGAGTTCCGGGCGGGCCCCCCCGGTGGTTTAAGGTAGGAAACGACATCTCCACTTTTCTGATTCCCCAACACTGGGCCCCCTCAAAGGGGGCATTTCTCCCGCCCCCTCCCGTATCCTGTTCCCCCCATGACTGCGTGGCCAAACACGCCCCCCCAAACCCCCATCAAATTTGCGGGCGAACAACAGTAGAGGCTTTATTACCCAAAAATGACGAGACAGCCTCCCGGGAGGGGGTGAGGGCACATCAAAATCCTCTTTAACCCCAGGAGGCCTTTAAGAAATTTGGGCCCGGCCCTAAAACTCCAAAACTTTACCCGTCCCCAAATGAGAGCATCCTGTCGGGCTGTATCACCCCCCGGGACGGGGAAAAATGCACTGCCTGAAAACCCCAGGCTCCCCGAGGGGGGTGCGATCTGCCAAACGCATTACCGGGGGGAAACTACCGCCCCCCAGGACACCCCACAGCAAACCCCATTTCAAAAGGAAGGCCCTCAACCACCCGAGCCCCGCCTGTTTTTCCCCCCCTAAACATCCCAGAAGGGGAGGTCAGTCAGGTGCCCTCAAAACTGGGACCGAGAGACTGAAAAAAAAAAACTTCCCATCTCAAAAAACCGAATGGAAAATAGCCACCCTACACAATAGGGGGCTGCTGTTTTCCTATTGGGAAAAAACACTGGCCACTTTAAGGGAAAAGGAACACTATCCTTTAAAAAAATTTTTTACTATCTTACATTACTAAACTCATTTTGTACAGTGGGGGGAACAAGTATTTGATACACTGCCGTTTTACAGGTTTTACTACTTAAAAAGCATGTAGAGGTCTGTAATTTTTATCATAGGTTTCACTTTTAACTGAAATAAAAAAAAATGTGAGAGAAGAAACAAAAACAAAAATCCAGAAAAACATTGTAAAGATTTTTAAGTAAAATTTAAATTTATTTTATTGCATGACAAAAAGTATTTGATACATCAAAAAACAGAACTTTTAAAATTTTTGGGACAGAAACCTTTTTACAATTAAAGAGATAAACGTTTCCGTAGGTCTTTTACCAAAGGGTTTGGGGACCCCACTGCAGCCCGGGGTTTTGGCCCACTCCTCCCTACGACCTTCTCCAATCCTTCAGGTTTCGGGGGGGCTGTTGGGGAAAAACGGTTTCAAACTCCCCCCAAAGATGTTTATTGGGGGGGGTCGGAGGGCTTTGGGTGGGCCCCCCAGGACCTTGAATCTTCTTACGGAGCCCCCCTTAGTTCCCCGGCTGTGTGTTTCCCGGGGCGTTGTCATGCGGGAAAAACCCAGCCACGACCCATTTTCCAAAAGCTCTTACTGAAGGGGAAGGGGGTTGGGTTTGGGCCAAAATCTCGCGATACATGGGAAAAAATTTCCCTCCCCGCCCTCAAAACCCGGGGCAGTCATCCTTCCCCTTTTCAAAAAAAGGGATCCCCCAAAAAAATGATGTTTCCACCTCCATGCTTCACGGTTGGGTGGTTTTCTTTGGGGGTTTTCTCATCCTTTTTCTTTTCCCCCAAATACGGGGGGGGGTTTAGGGCCAAAAAACTCAAATTTTTGGGCTCATCAGAACCAAAGAACCCTTTTCCCTTTCCCCCTTGGATCATCCAGATTGGGCATTGGCAAAATTTTTAGACGGGCTGGGGGATGCGCTGGCTTGAGCAGGGGGACCTTTTGTGCGCTGCAGGATTTTAATCCATGACGGCGTAGTGTGTTCTAATGGTTTTTTTTTGAGACGTGGGGCCCCAAATCTTTTCAGGGGGTTGACCCGTCCCGCCGTGTATTTTGGGGGTGATCCCCCACTTCCTATGATCATTGAAAGCCCCCCCGAGGGGGAGATCTTGCATGGAGCCCCAACCGAGGGGGATTGACCGTCATCTTGAACTTCCATTTTCCCAATAATTTCCCAAAGTTGTTTTCCTTCTACCCAAACTGGGTTGCTATTGTCCTGTTTGCCCATCCCCGCCTTGTGCAGGTCTACCCAAATTTTTTCCCCCGAGGGGCCTTAACCCGCTCTCTGCTCTTGGCCATTTTGGAGAGGTTGGGGGGCTGTTTCATTGGTGTGTTGGGCAGGGGTCTTTTTATACAGGGAACGGTTCAAAAAATGTGCGTTAATACAGGTAATTTAGTGGAGAACCGGAGGGCTTTTTAAAGAAAAACTAACAAAAGGGGGTTCTGTGAGAGCTGGGAATTTTTACTCGTTGGAGGTGATCAAATACTTATGTCAGGGAATAAAATGCAAATTTTTACTTAAAAAAATACAATGTGATTTTTGGATTTTTTTTTTCTCCCCCCTGTATAAATTTTATTATTCTACGTATCTTGGGCTATTCCCCCTTTTGACATTGCTTGTCCAAAAATATTTATGATATATTCTTCATTTCCCTTCCCTTTTAAGATGTTTTTGTATTTTGGGGATATGTTTTGAAAATTTTTAGATATTATTTTTAGATTTTACTGCACTTTTCGGAGCAGAACACAAGCTTTTTTCTACCACCCGCATTAACATCTGCAAACATTTGTATGTCACAAAAAAAAATTTTATATTTGGGGGTGTTTTACAGAGCCTGCCATTTGTGCTTAGTCACTCCTTGGGGGCGGGCCCGGGGGCCTGAGGCTGCTTCCCGGGTTTTTCCCGTTGAACAGTGTTTTCCCCCGAAACATTGGTTGCGGCTGGCTTCCCCGGGGTTAAATGGGCGGGGTTTTTTAAAGGGGCGCGGTTTGAAGGGGGATGTCGGCCTTCGCCTCTTTCCCCAAAACCCCTTGGGGGGGGAATTTCCCGCGATGAACAAGGGTCATAAAAAAGACGTAAAAGGGGGGTTTAAAAACAAAAATAAATATAAAAAAAATTTTAAAAAAGGTTTTAGGAATACTTTCACCCAAATTGCCAAAAGGGGTTCTCTGAAAATTTCTCCTCAAGTTCCCCCTTTGGCCAGATGGCTGCACTCCCAAATAAAAGCAAGCACTGCCAAACCTGCGCAGTCCAAAAAGGGATGGATTTCCCACACACCCCTTTATTTCCCCGAAAACACACACGAGTGCAAATGATCATATCCCAAAACTAATGGCACTGACCAAATCTTTACCCCGGAAACCCAAAGGTTTTTAAAAGAAATTTTTAGGGTAAAAAGTCCCGTTTAGAAAACGAGTTTAATTTCGTAGCCCCACAGAAAATGTCTCCCTTTGGGTTTCCAAAAAATTATAAGATAAAGGGTTCAGACGCGGGTTTTAAATTTCTAAATAAAAGGCACATAAAAAGAGTCAAAAAGTTTAGTCAAATTTTTATGAAATTAAGCCTGAAACCGCCCCCCCCCGTGAATTCAACGTTTAATTGTCTGCTTTCGTGTTTGTTTAAAGCGCGTTAGCAGAGGGGGAAAATGGACAGAACCCCGGGCCCAAGGTGACAAAAATTTTAAAAAAAACCCAAATGCAGGACAAAAGGATGATTTTGCTGAATATATTTCCAAGAATTTTTCCCAAAAGCCCCTTTCTCTACGTCTTTCCCAAACAGGGTTTTTTTGGGGAAAAGACCATATCTTTAAGGGGCCCTTTTCAGAAAATGTAAAAATAATATAATAAAAATAAAAATAATTTAAAAAGGGTTTTCGTTTTTCTTCCGGGGGATAATGAATAGATTTTAATAAGAATTTCAAAGTTGCTAAAAAGCTGTCATTCCACTTTTAAATTTCCCCGGGTTTTTGAGGTGCAGACATGGAGAAATTTTCCAAACTTTTTTTTTGGGTTTTTTTTCGAAAAAGTTTTTTTTTTTACATTGGATTAAAAAACTTTTAAAAAATTTAAAAAACTAAAATTTTTTTTAGGGAAAGGGAAATTTAAAAAATTTTGCTGTGATTTTTCACATTTTTTCCCACCTTAAACCCTTTGGGGGAAAATATATTTAGAAAAGGAAAAATTTTCACCAAATTGCCAAAATTTAAATTTTCTTAACATTCTCGTCAAGTTTCCCCCCTTGGCAAACCATTAACAGTATTAAAATTGTCTTTTGTTTATAATAAAGAACCTTTCACATTGCCCGCCCACAATTTACACCAGCAACTTAGATTTTTTCGGGGCCGTGGGAGTTAATGAAAAAAACCCTTTTGGGACATTTGCATATTTAAATTTGTCTTTTTGAATTACGGTTTTGTTAGCAAATTAGAACAGATGGTTTTAAAAATTTTTATATCCTTTGTATTTTGTTTTTAATCAAAGCACATTCTGCCCAAAGGGGCGCCACTGTTAAAATTAAATTTATAAACGACACCAAGTGAGAATTTGGGGGAAAAAGGGTCCCTTTGCGCTGGCCTCAGCACTGGGAAAAGAGCATTTAAGGGGGCCCTTTATTTACCTTTTCACCAAAAATTTTGGGGAAAAGAGAAAGGGACGGCCCTGTGGGGTGATTTTTTAAAATCTGGGGAAAATTTTGGGCCTAGGGAAAAAATTTTGATTTTTTCCCGGGAATGTAAAACAGTTAGGATGGGGACGTTTAAAACGGGATTGAAATGAAAATAGCAGAAATTTTTTTGAAGGGCCCAAAGGGGTGAGCATGGGGAGTCTAAAGGCAAAATTTTTAAACTTTTTATCAAAGCCCTGTTTTTTTTTGGAGGCCTAACTGTCCGGGTCTTCTCAAAAAAAATAGGTTTTGGGGCCGGGGTTTTGGGCCCGTCCGGGGGTGCTTTCAAAATCCCCTTTTGGGGGGAAGGCGCAAAATCGCCCCAGCAGCTAAAACCGGGGTTTCCTCTGAGTGAAAAACTCCTTGGGCCCCAACAACACCAGGCTCCAAAACAAAATTAAAAATGTAAAGGAGGAAAACGACAAAAATTTGACAAAACTTCAAACCTTGAAAACCAGAAATAACATTAATTGAAACCCCAAATCCAAGCAATAAGCCAAAGTACAAAAAACGAAATACCCAAGTGTTTCTTGTTCACCCTCGATCATCTCCTTGTATGATGGGGAGGGGCAGGTTTTGCTGAAAGAAAATTCCAGAAAAATGGGGGGTTTAAACCTTAATTAATTTAACTTATTTTAAATTTTTTATTTCCTGTTGACCCCTACAGTGTACTAAAACGCCCCTGGGAAAACACTTAACTTGCTTCCCCGTCCAAGAAAGGCAGCCAGCAAAAAGGATTCTAACAGATTTTTCCAAAAAATTTAGCTTATAATTTTCCACTTTGGGTAGATGTAAGTGGTATTCAAACTAGCTAGCCAATTTGTTTAAAATGCAAAAAAAACGAACTTTAAATTAAATCCCAAAACTAGCAGCTATTTAGTATAATTTCACGGGGCTCGTAGCTACCAACTTACCTGTGTCCCTAATCACTTAAAATGGGGGTTTTAAAGCTTGTTTAAATTTTTAGCATTCAACCACAGTGGCTATTTTTTGGGAGCTAGCTTTTTTGAAAAAGAAAACATGGGAAAAAATTATCATCAAAGTCATGCATGGCTTTGCAACCCGCTATTTAACCTTAACCCCAGTGCGACTAGCCCCGCTAGCTATACTGTTTTGCAACCCATCTAGGTAGCTAATAGCTAGCAATGAAAACAAAATTTTTGATACCGTTGGGGACAAAAAACGTATGTACATGTAACTATCTTTGGGATTTTAAATGTGCCTCTCACCTTATAAGGGGAGGGGGATGTGCCATTTGGGGCAGAGAAGCCTTCCCCCCCCCAAAAAAAGAGAGGAGGGGGTGCCATTTGGCGAGAAACCTTCCCCCTATAAAGAAGGGGATGTGGGCCATTTCCAAAAGAAGCCCTTTCCCCCCTATAAAAGGGGAAAGGGGGATGTTCCATTTTACAGAGAAGCCTTCCACCTATAAGAGAGGGGATTTGGGGCCCTTTCACGGAAAACCTTCCCCTATAAAGAGAGGAGGAGTGCCAATTTTACAGAGAAGCCTTTCCCCCCTATAAAGGAAAGGATGTGCCATTTTTAAAAGAAGCCCCTTCCCCCCTTTAAAAAAGGAGGATTTTCCATTTGCAGAGAAGCCCTTTCCCCCCTAAAAAGAAAGGGGGATGTCCCTTTCACAGAGAAGCCCCCCCACCCTGTAGCTCCTCAACAGCTCGATTAACTGTCTGGTTGTGCCCCTAGAAATTCCCTTCTCTCAGCGCGACCCGGGGAGCTGCAGTCTGAACACAAAGTAAACCCCTTTTAGGGCCCCCTTCTTCCACCCCCCCCTGCCACACAGTGCCCAAACCTCACCCGAGAAGGAACCCAAGGGTCTAAACAGGGCAGCCACCTCCCCTGGGGGTATCGGGAAAACCGGGGAAAATGTATCCCCCAAAACCCCGCTCTCCCCCCTGCCCGAGTTCCTCTTTAAGATCTGCAAGTAGGGGAAACCCCTGGGCCCCCCAAAAATTGAAAAGGCTCCCTTTCAAGGGTCTCCCTATCAGTGGGGAAAAAAAATATTTAGGCCGTCACCCCCAAATTTTGAAGTTTTCCCCCTTTAAAAAAATGAAGAGGCCCCGAATTTTCTCCCTAGGTACACGTCAAAATGACAGACAAAATGAGGAAAAAAAAAATCCCCAAAAAAATCACATTTTAGATTTTTTATGAATTTATTTTTCAAATTTTGGTGGAAAATAAATATTTTGGGCAATAATAAAAGTTTCTCAATACTTTGTTTATAACCCTTTGTTGGAAAGACAAAGGTTTTAAACCCTTTTTTTGTAAGTCTTCACAAGGTTTTCACACACTGTTTCCCGTATTTTTTGGCCCCTTCCCTTCCCTGCAGATCTCCTTAGAGCCCGTGATGTTTTAAGGGGTGTCGCTGGGGGAAAAAAGGACTTTTTAAAATCCCTCCAAAAAATTTTTTTTATGGGGTTTGGGGCTGGGACTGGGTACCCACTCCCGGGGCCTTGAAATGCTTCTTTCGAAGCCCCTCCTTTGTTGGCCCCCGGGGGGTTTTGTTTGGGGTCATTGTCCTGCTTGAAAGACCCAGCCCGTTTTTTCAATGCCCTTGCTTGGGTGGAAGGAGGTTTTCACTCAATATCCCCTTTCATGGCCCCATTCCCTTCTTTCCTTTAAAACGGACAGTTTTCCCCGGTCCCTTTGCAAAAAACAGCCCCCAAAACATGTGGGTTTTCCCCCCCCAATTTTACATTTGTTGGTTTTTTTGG